>JAYMFT010304279.1:0-10202 GCA_038088735.1 Panulirus argus | reverse complement strand
GTGCATTACACATGACAGCTAGAGACTGAGTGTGAGCAAATGTGGCCATTTCATCTGTCTCCTGGTGCTACCTCGCCAGCACAGGGGGGTGGCGATGCTAATTCTTGTGGGGCGGGGTGGCATCAGGAGTAGATGGGGGCGAGCAAGTGTGAATATGTACAATCAAACCATCTCACACCACATATTTTCCTTAAACATTTCATTTCCATTTCTTTTTGTAGTATAAGTGCTTTCCTTTCCCACCTTGGTGAGGTGGCATCAAGAACACATAGCTGAGGCCTCGTGTGAAAATACTCAGTTGGCTTTCTGTGTTCCTTTTTGAAAGTAAAAATACTGAGGGAGATGATGTCCAACCTCCTAATTCCCACCCCTCCTTGTCTCCTCCCAGAACACTCACAAGAGTTGTGGGTAAAATTCTTTCTTCCTCTGTTCCAAGGAACAGAATTTGATACGAGAGAAGCAACACATGGGATGTCTCATCATTTCTTGGTTGAATTGAGTGTGGAAGTTTGTAGTGGTTTTAGGAAAAGTGGAAATGATGAATGGGAAAGAGGTAGTGAAAGTGTGTGAGCTTGGAAAAAGGGGCCTGTTTGCATAAAAATTAAGAGAGTGATTGAAGAGTGGCTCAAGGTGAGAGTAAATTAATCATAGTGAGTAGAAGAGCAGTGGAGGGCATTTAGGGAAATATTGCTTACATGTGTGGGTTAAATGTGTTGTATGTGGAAGATGGTCATTTGAGAAAGGGTAGTGGATGGTAGGATGAGGAAGTCAGATTGTAGGAGAAGGAGAAAAGAGGTGTATGGATGATACTTGCAGGGAAGGAGTGCGAAGAATTGGGAGGTGTACAAGGGAAAGTGGTGGGAGGTTCAAGAGAACTCAGGAGCTGAAGAAGAGGGCAAATGAGGGACGGGGTGGGGATTATCAAAGAACTTCAGGAGAGAAAAAAATCTCTTTAGAAGGAGGAAAATACTGGAAGGGAAACAAAATAAAAGGAGGCAACAGTGATGGAACAGCTGGGGAAGTGGTAACAGGTAAGATTATGTGAAAAAGAGATGGGGTGTTCCAAAGGAGTGTTGAATTTGCATAATGATAGGGTGGCTGATGTGGGATTTTTGAGATGGTTGGTATGTAATGTGAACATTATGTTGAAATGAGAGGAAGAAATAAAAACCTAGCTTAAGATTAAGTGTAGCAAGGCAGTGGGAGTGGCTGGGATTGATGCTGAGTTTCTCAGGTAAGTAGGTGACAATGTTTTTGATTGGTTATTAAGGCTATTCACCATTTATATAGACAGAGGTGAAGTGACAGAGGACTGGTAAAGTGCATGTGTAATGCCCTTACATAAAGGAAAGTTGGACACAAGTGAATGCTCAAATTACAGAGGTATACATCTGTTAAGTATTCCAGATAAGGTGTATGGGAAAGTGGTGATTAAGAGGGTGGTTACTTGCATAGAGCAGCTGATTGGGGAGGAGTATTATGGCTTCAGGATTGGAAGAGGATTTTTAGCTTTGAGAAATTTGTGTAAGGAATACTTGGAGAAGAAGAGGGATTTGTATTTGGTATATATATATATGCACCTGGAGAAAGTGCATGAGAGAGCCGATAGAAATGCCATTAGGAAGGTGTTACAAATGTAACGTGGGAAGAGAGTAAGGCTTGTGTAACAGTACGTAAGGAGAAGGCTAGGTGGATCCTAGTGAAATTGGATCTACATGTAGGATATTTGATATCACCATGGCTTTTTAATCTGTTTATGGAGATGGTGGTAAAGGAAAAATGTATGGGTCTTAGAGTAAGTGGTAGTTTTGTGGTATGCTGGGACTGAGGGGGCCTGGGAGGTGAGTCAGTTGCTGTTTGCAGATAACACTGCTTGTTTAGATCTGAGAGAGAAGCTCCTGAAGCTGGTGTCTGAGTTTGGGTGCCTGTGAAAGGAGGAAGTTGAGAGAAAATGTAAACAAAAGCAAGGTAATGGTTTCAAGCAGGGGGTCAAGACAGGCCTGAATGTGAGTTTGAATGGGGAGAACCTTGAGGAAGTGGAGTGCTTTAGGCACAGTAACTGGGAGTGGACATGATACTGGATGGAATATAGGGCTGCAACTGTATCATAGAGAGGGAGAGGATAATGATAACAGGTTACTATAAAAAGGCACTCCAGCTTGTTTGTCTGTCCCCCATCTGTAGATACAGTGAGGACAATGCCAGATGCACAATGACTAGCACTGTGCACAGTTACCAATGATTCACACATTTCGTAGACAGAAGAGAATTTTCTGGATGCTGTGGTGAAATATTTAAAAAAAAAAATATTGTTCTGTGGTGATTCTGTTCTGGCAATATGGGAGGTATGGAGAGGGAAAATGACAGAGTGACTGATTATACAACTGAACAAAGCCATCTGCTATTCAGAGTATGGTAGGAAGGAAATGATATTGATGAGGGAGGGTATGGTAGTTAGGGAGGGAGTGGTTGGTGGTGAGGGTGAATGTGTTAGCCAAGGGTGAAGGGAGTGGTAGTTGTATGGAAGGGTGTGCTGGTGGTGAGAGAGATTGTGGCAGCTAGGGAGGGAGGGAGTGGTGGTAGTGAGGGAGGATGTGATTGCCATGGTGTTAGTGCATGGTTTTAGTGAGGGAGAGTGTGGTAACCCTTTGCAGGAGCAAGCAAATGAGGACCTGGAGAGCCCGAATCTGCTAATAATTATGATATTAATGATTCTTACATATATGCATACATTTGTACATACATGTTTGCATATTTGTAGGTACTCTTTCCCCTTTGCTTTGCATGAGCTTATTGTGATGCTTGAAAGAGGCTGAGCATGAAAGTCTTAAGACTATGAATAATATTTTCAGTACTGTTCTCTTCATTAGTAGTTAAATAATTGAAAGTAGAACTGGAATAGCTGCTTGGTTTTAAGGATAGAATGTAAGATGCAATTAATTTCTATCAGGTTGAAAATCTTGTGGCAATTGAATTGGCGTACATCAACACAAAGCATCCAGATTTCCGCCCAGATGCATCCATAGTCTCTACACTTATAGCAGAGGAAGAGAAGCCTCGGAACATTCCAGTACGACGTGTGCATGGAAATACACCATCTACCTATGAACAGGAAATCAAGGACCAGCTTAAGGTAAGGTTTCTTGATTTCTTAATGTTTGTTGATATGATTTATATTTTTAAGCAGCATATTTATAATAAGTCTTGTAGGGTTATAAAATTTTGCACCTAAAATGATTATCACATTAGGATGACTGTGGCTTTACACCTTTTGATGAGATTAAACTGTTTCAGAGCATATCCAATAATAGATTCATTATTTTATTGTAATAAGGGTTTGTAATGGTAAACAAATTATGAGGCTATAATAACAGGCAAATGAATGCACTGGTATTTTAGATCTGCCCTTTGGCAATTAAATTTTCCATTGCTTATATCTTTAATTAATCCATTGCTGCTTACAGGTATGAATGTTTGACTTTGCATTAATGTAATAATTTAAATGGAAATAGTGCAAAAATTGATACCTCATTGTCTGATCAAGATATAATACTAATTGTTTTGAATGACTAGGATTTAGAAGTTAATGTATGTGCATAGAATCATTTATAGGCCATATTCTAGGAATTTGTATAATATTGAAGTCCTTTTGGTATGATAATCAGCATTTTGAAGCAATTCATAGTGCGTAGATTTAATCTGCTTAATTTGAAGTACTTGTAAATAATGGAGAGGGAAGAAAGAATGCAGTGTAACCCATTTATTTCATGCATGATATAGAAGGTAAATGAGAGGGGTAGAAGTTAGGACTGGAAATTCCCCGTTTCTGTATTTTTACTGTCTGGAAGAAGGAACAGAGAAAGAGCAAAGCGAGGCTTTTTTCTTAGATGCTCTGTTCCTGGTGCTACCTCGCTAAGGCGGGCAAATCAAGCATGAACAAAATTAGATGATTGTAGATAATGAAGTCTAACATATTCTAAAAGGATATGAATTTTGTAGTTTATTTTCACTTCTCTACTTTAATATGTTATTTATGGAAGTGCCTTATAGGACTTTTTTATTTAGAAACATGAGGTAAAAAACAAAATTTGATTAGTAGAAGTTGTCATTTACCCAAAGGATCTAAATAGTTTTGGGACTGTTGTAGAAGACATAATCTGCTCATACTGACCACACAGCATATCTGGTTCTAGTTGTGAATCAGTCTGCATATGAATTCTTTCTTGAAGAGGACTGCTACAAAATTTATAACTGCATGAATACCCATATGAATTCTTTTGTGTGATTATCTCACATATAAAGATAAGCTATAGAGTGATTATTTCTTTGTTTTGCATAGTTAGTTGTATAGAATTGATTATAAAATTTTTTCTGCCATGCACAAGAACTTAATTTCTCATAATTTTACATTTCATTTATGTTGATTGCTTAAATTATAATTTGTATTTTATCATTTGATGTTACTCCCAGAAAGTTTAAAGATAATGATTATTATGAATTTTATTATTCTGATTAGATAAACTTTTATTTATTGCTATATTATTTTTGTTGATCTATTTTTACAAGCATTGGATCAGTACAATTGTGAGGTGTGTGCTTATTATACTCAAGGGATGGGTTGCAATTTTCACTTTCCCCTCAAGCGTGGAGAGTTGAGGCATGTTGACAGCTTTGGTAGTAGATCAAGTCTTCAGGAACTCCAAAGAAACCAAAAGGTAATTAATTGTTGCTTGCACGTTACCATTTGAGTGAGAATTTATGAGAGTGGTTGTGCTGTGTGATGTTCTTTGATTATGAATTAGATAGCTCATTCAAGTGTAAATTGATATAGAATGCTGGGTAACAATAGCCTTTTTTAGTTGATGCTTATATATGGGGCAGAGCTGTAGAATGATGCTCTTCCTATCCCTTAATTTAGGTTATAGAGACAAGCATTTAGCATAATATGATAAGTGCACCACTTAACTAGGTTAATATTTGGATGTAGGTAAAACTGTATATGTTTTTGAAATAAAGCTTCCAGTAACTGAGTATGCAGATTGAAAAACTAAGAAGTGTTTATATAAATGTGGTAGCTAATGTTCATGTAATTACTCTGGTTGTGAATTGGGGATATATTGAGATAAGCTGGGAGACTGATTGCATTCGATCCACCTTTGCTAAGTGGTGATCAAGTCAAAGATAATAATGATATAGAAGTGAATTATCACAAGATACTGCAATTTAGCAGTGAAAGAGGGAAGAACTTAGTATGAAGAGTTTTGTAGTTCTGAAAAGCTGAAATAGGAAAATAATTTGGTAACAAATAAAGATTATTTTTTTGTAAGCCCTTCCACTACATGCAGATCTTTGGGTGATTAGCATTACATGGGACTTGTCTTTTGATGCCGTTTTGATATTCATCAGTAGATACATTCTTTAGCATTTATGTTAGATACACAGGATGTGAACTGCGTTCACGTACAGTATACTGGCTCTTAGATAAAGTGATTTGAAATGTTTCATGTGATTACTTTTCCAGTAATCCATGTCAGAATGCAAATAACGGCGACTTGCCTGATGCCAGTTACTGTGCAAGACATTGCAAACTTCCACTGACTTATGAACCTTATGGAAAAATTATATTCAGTGTGACTGATGTAATTCTATGTTCTGTAAGTGAGGTGCTTGCTGAGTTGCTGAAACCTTGTAATTCAAACATAGTATTATGAGATGTTCAGTATCTGTTTCAACATGCATTTGTTTTGATCTTAAGTACCCTGAGCTTGTTCAGTGGGTCCTTCTGTTTCTCATTTTACATGTGCATTTTTACATCTTGCTATTTAACTCCTAAATGACAGCCAACATTGTGTGATTTTGGCTTACAGGATTGCAGCCAACATCATGTGATATTTTAACTTTTCCTACTTCTGCTTTATCCAGCTCTCTTATCATACCACAAAATAGCACATAGTGGTCTCATCCATTTTCAGACACGCATAAGGAAAAATTCTGTTTTCCACAGCACTCCTTTATATACTGTTGTAGGTGCAAGTCTGCTAACTTATCCAGTCTTGCATACAGTGACCCACATGGGATATGTATGGATGAACCTAGTGATGAGGAGAAATACATATCATCATATGTGTTAGTTGGTGAAGAGAATGAAGAAGAGTAACAGATGAAGCATGAAGAAATGAGGGAGTCAGAGTGGTTTTAGTGGGAGTGAGTCAGAAGGGGGGCCAACACACGACTTAGCCACCTACTTCCCCACCTTCCTTGTGTTCAGCCTTTATTAAGGCATGTGCAAGTAATTACATGAAAATGGCACCTAATTAGCTCTACATAATCCTGCAGTGAAGGAGGTCAGTGGTAAAAGATTATAGTAAAGAGCAAGAATAATTTCAATCGTGTTAGCTGTAAAGTACCGTTTAAAGTGCACAGTGTATCGTTTATTGTATCACTTATATATGCATATCCCTCTTATTCACCACTAGTGCTGTGTCTGTTTAAGAAATAAGAGTTGAGTGTGATACATACAAGTAGAACCTCCTCTTCTTTTGAGGTGATGAAGGATTAACCAAAACATGGTGGCCATATCCTTTCATCCTGTTCATTTTTAGTCTGTGTAACATAATTATTCGATATATGTAAAGCAGAGCATTTTTGGCTGGGATGGTGTCTTACATTCCTTCTGCCAGATGTATCTTTCTCTGTTATGATTTGATCACTCTTGCTATGTCTTCTCTACCCTGCGCTTCATCCTTTTGTACTTCAAGATGCACATTTTTTGTGACTGATTATTTAATCGGCTTGATAACGGAACAATTTTGTACCTTTGTGTAGAATCATGAAGCATAGATTTTCATTTATTTTTTAGTGCACCTAATAGTATCTCATAGGATAGGTAAGAAAAAATACTGCCCATATTTCTCTTGCATTTTGTTAAAGGCAGTGGAGAGTGAGAGTAGTAGGAGGTCAGAGTTTCAAAGGTAAAACTGGAGGAACCAAACAAAAGATTTTCTTTATGTATTCAATTTTAGGTGCTTCCATACTGAAATGGGACGAGGCAAATTGATAAAATTAAAAAAACTTTCCTGCCTTTGTGTTGTATTATCAGGAACAAAAACCTTCATTTACACACATTTAGTCTCTAAAGTTTGATGTACCAAAATCATGATCAGTCATTCACAGCCAATGCCTCTTGATTATTCCACAGTTTGCTTGCTTCACATGCCTTGGCTCAACCCAATATCAGCATATCACCCACCCATTATTCCACATTATAATACTTCTTTCTATGCAGCTCATGTGTCTTACTCTCCAGAATGTTCAGGTTCTGATACCCTGAAGCCTCCTTTACTCCATCCTTCTATCTTCTTAAAAGATCAGACATGTAGTGTTGTAAACTGGAAGGAGAACAGATAAAGATAAATCACAATAAATGTGTGATGATTTCATGAAATAACTTAGCCATAAACACAAGCATTATTTCATAGAGATGTCCAGAAACCACTAGTTCAATATAGACAGACTGGAACCAAACAGTATAAGTCTAATGAAATCTCATTTTGTTTCATATAAGTGACCAAAAAACCACCAGTTAATATAGACAACCTGAAGCCAAGTAAGATAATCTAATGACATCTTAGATGCTGAAAGGGCTGGCTAAAGCTGTACCAACAACTTTATGGTCTGGTAACTTCCACGTGAATTTTAGTGCATGGGAAGAAGGGGAACAGGGTAATTTATGAAATCCTAGTAAAAGTCAGTGAGATACTGAAAGGGATAGATAAACCTGAACCAACCAGTTTATGGTCTGGTAACTTTTGCATGCATCTTATCTCTGAATATGTATTTCTCTGACACCTAGGGATAGGGGAGAAAGAATACTTTGCTTGTATTCCTTGCATGTTGTAGAAGGTGACTAAAAGGGGTGGGAGCAGGGGCTGAAAATCCTCCCCTCTAGTCTTTACTCTACCAAAAGAAGAAACAGGGAAGGGGGCCAAGTGAGGATTTTCCCTCTAAGGCTCAGTCGTCTGTTCTTGACACTACCTCGCAAATGCAGAAATGGTGAATATGTATGGATAAAAATATTTATTATATTTATTTATTATACTTGATTGACGTTTCCCGCGTTAGCAAGGTAGCACCAGGAAACAGACAGAGAAAGATCCATTCACTTACATACACGCGTATATACATTCATGCACGTATATGCACAATACTTACATATGCATACCAACATATCCATATATACATACACATGCATGTACACATATACACATGTACATATTCATACTTGCTCGCCTCCATCCATTCCTGATGCCACCCTGCCCAACAGGAAATAGCATCGCCACCTACATCAGTGAGGTAGCGCCAGGAGACACGAAAAAGGCCTTATTCGCTCACATACAGTCTCTAGCTGTCATGTCTAATGCACATAAAAAATATATATATACATATTTCTCTGTTGCCTGTTCCAATTGGAACTCCCCCAAAGGGGTGGCCACGACAGCAGAGTCTCCATAACTAAAGAACACCAGTGCCGCTTCTTAGCCTTTAGTGCCTCACCCTTAACAGGCCACAGGGAGAGGGTAAGTCTAGTACAGTGTTTTCAGAGGCTCCTATCTAATATTCCAAATGAATTCTACTATCTAATGCTCCTGTCTGAAGTTTCTACCTAATAATCGTGCATTTTATTGCATAATATATGGTCTGGTAACTTTCACATTCATATTATTGCATGGGAAGAAGGGGAACAGAATGTTTTATTTATTTTTTTTTATTTTTATGTACCCCCAGGATCAATTTCTGTGAAAGAGTCCTGGTGTCACCCAAGACCTTTTTAAAGGCAGCACATCTTCCAGTAGCAAGGAAATACAGACTATTTGAGTGAAATGTTCTTTGTCATGACTGTATTTAGTGATACAGCCTCACCAAAGGTGACTTTTCACTTGCAGTTTAACCTCATGCAGGCAGAACCTAATAGCACCTCACTAATGCGGGAAAAGGCAAATATGTATGAAAAAAAAATACAAATGAGAGATCATTGGATCAGCAGGCATAAGAAAACAACTTAAAAGGTGATTAATACTGCAGAAAAGTCATATTGAGTGATATGTGATTAATTTTTGTTATGCATTCAACTTAATTCTAGGTAATCCATAAACTGTTGAGAGGTAACAGCACAATAGACCTGATTGTTTTAAATGAAATGTCTGTTCTGAGACATAAAACTTAATAAGAGAAGCATTTTGAATCACGTCACAGAAATAACTATAGCATATAACATGGAAAATGGGAGGACAGAAAATCCTCTCTTATTTTATTATTATTTTTCAAAAGAAACTGCAGAGAAGGGTCCAAGTGAGGATATTTCTGCCTAGTGCTACATAGAAATGAGAAGAAACAGCAAAAGGTATTCTAAATAAATGACATAGAATATATGAATGGCCTTTATGCTGGGATTAAAGTTACTTGCAAATTGGGTGACAGAAATATCCAATATGGCAGAATAGAATGGACTGGGGTTAATGATATCATTGCTCAAGCTGAAATGATGTCTTCAAAAACAAAAATAGATATCAACATGGCAATGTTTAATAAGAAATTAAGACAGACAGTGATAAGTAGAGGATGCTAAGAAACAGAAAATAGTGGATGAGCATGAGAGGATGGAAAAAGCTGGTCAAAGATGAGAAGAGCTTGAGTAAGAGTAAGAAAAGTTGATGAAGACATTATGAAATCCCAGAATAGAGAATAGAGAGTGATTGAGTAGGTAAATCAAAGCAGAGAATAGAACTCTGGAGCATTGCTTTCATTTGTGAACAAAGCAGAAAACAAGAAATGTGAAATTGGGCCTTCATAGTGGAAGAGAAACATCAAGGTAGCTTTAGGAAAATAGGCAAGATGCCAATTGACCAGTAGAAATAAGCATTCAGCGTAAAAACTAAAGTAAAGATAGATGTTGAAATACCAGAAAATGACTAAGGCAAGGCAATGGACAAACACATTATTAAAAAATACTGCTACTGGGAACAGATAGAAAGGCAAACAGGCATGAAAAAATGAAGATATAGGCCAAAGGACTGTTAAACATACTGAGTTGTACCCATAGCACATAGTCAATGGGGATCCTTGGGGGGGATTTTGAGCGATCGGGGCCTGAACATGCAGGAGGGTGAAAGGTGTGCCCGGAATAGAGTGAAATGGAACGATGT
>JAYMFT010304268.1:0-10203 GCA_038088735.1 Panulirus argus | reverse complement strand
ATATATATATATATATATATATATATATATATATAGATAGATAGATAGATAGAGAGAGAGAGAGAGAGAGAGAGAGATGTATAGAGGGACAGATCGATATTTATATATTTCTTGCCCCAGGATCCCCTTCTTTGGGGGATCCCGCAGCGATTAGGGAGCTAGCCACGTCCACCACCGGAGAAGACCACACGGGTCAACAAATGCAGGGATGTTATTGGTCTGTCTTTCTTTGCTGGGTGAGCGTAGGAGAACTGAGGAGTTGTGCTCAGTCCTGAATATGAAAACTGCATCTAGGACGTGAGGCGTCTTTTCTGATACGGTCAATCAAATGTCTTGCCCTGCTGGAGAGAGAGATGGTCTGTGTCCTCAGGGAAAACGGGAAATCTTAACTCGTGTGTGTGTGTGTGTGTGTGTCTGGTTGAATGGGGTTTGAGTTGGGGGCGGGAGGAAGGCGGTTGTTTCGCCCTTGCCGAGTCATTACAGTGTTACTATGTTTTGACCCGTGCGTTTCTAGGGGAGGGAGGATACAGCGAGTGAAGGTGTGAGACAGGGCTATACCTTTTAATCTATGTTTAGCGGTTTGTGCTCGGTTAAAGTGGTTTGGGTGGGAATGACATGCACTGTTGCAAACGCATGTCCAGACGGTATTTAACTAATGTATTTCAACTTCGTTTTACGAACGTTAAATGTCTGTGGTCACTAAGCAACCGTGATTGT
Organism: Panulirus argus; assembly: GCA_038088735.1. Taxonomy (NCBI): domain Eukaryota; kingdom Metazoa; phylum Arthropoda; class Malacostraca; order Decapoda; family Palinuridae; genus Panulirus; species Panulirus argus. The sequence continues at coordinate 9,486 of JAYMFT010304268.1, read as the reverse complement.
TCCGGGTGTTACGTTTTCTGTGGTTTGCAGCTTTGTTATGGTTACTTTGTATGAATGGATGAGTAGGCAGGTGAGGCGTAGTTTAGGGTGGAGCGAAAGAACTATTTGCTGACGATGCTGGGGGAACATATCTTTTTTTTTTTCTTGCCTGAATCAGGTGCCTCCGTGTTATCAATATATATATTGAAAATTGGAATGCCATCCATTCTTATAGAGACGTGGTAAACGCCACACCTTCTCAACTTCTCGCGGGCCGGTTATCACCCGCGTTTGGCGTTACATCTGTAGGTGTTGGCGTCATTACGAACCGTCTGATGCCAAAGACAAGACCATGAGCTGGAGATAAGGCCATGAACGCTGAGGTGGTCACGGAGAAGAGAAGCATTGTATGTGTGTAATCTTGTCCCCCTCTGGTCTGCATTAGATCAATGCCGTTACATCAGTGGCGCTTCCTTCTTCCCCGATGGCACGCAGGACCCTCTGGTCACCTCTCGGGCCCTCCCACCACCCTCTTGTGTCAATGTACTGTGCCCACTGCACGCTGTGTGCTTGCCTCCACCTACCCCTAGCCATGCACCCTTCACCAATAATATCAATAAAATACTTCGTTACGTTTATTCAAACGATCAAAGTCATTCAAATAAAAATCAATGTTCGAGGTCCGTGTTTGCACACTGAACGACTCGAGGATCATGTTCAGGTAGAGTTAATCTTTATGACTCGTACCTACTTGAGATGGAGGATATCACAGTCCAGACGGAAGATAATATAGTTATGATGAATGATGTTATAGTTACGAAGCCTGATACCGTCTACGGTTAGGGAGGTCGTTCTGCTATCGGCATAAACACAAATTTCATTAGCTTCTTGTACTTAAGATGGGTTCATTCCTATTCGTAACTAACTCCTCGCTTAGTCTGAGAAATTGGTTTAGAAAATTACTGTTTTTGGAAACGTCTAATGAATATGACAAATATTATTGCTGTATATTTTCCTTGGTTGTATTATCTATATCAGCAGCTTCAGGTCCAACAGGCCCTCGTCGGTCTGCTCCTGAGGATGGCTGAGGTGCCTCTGAACAGATGGCCAATGACCTTTGGACTCGGACTGACAGTGAGCAGACGCCCCAACAACAAAAATATCCTTGTTGTCTTTCGTCGGAGAACGGCGGAATAGCATTGTTCAGTGGTACAAGTGTTCATCCTTGACATTTGCTTCTTCATACCTCCCACATTGTCAGCAAAGCTTTCTTGCTCAACACTAACAAGTTTTCCCGAAAATACCTTATCCCAGCAGCCAGCAGTCTCTATCCTGTCAAGTGAATTGATGAATCATTGGCAAATGTGCATGAGGGTTACTCGTCGTGCGTTTTGCAACTTTCAAAAAGCGTCTCTAGACGGAGGACGGGTCCACCTGTTAATAGCATAGATCGGAAAGTATTTCTTGTTGTAAACTTCTCCGCGCACTCTGGAGGCGAAACATATGGCCAGGTCGTCAACCCTTAGCACCAGTGAATCTTCCCCACCTCCCTCGTGGCGTCCAGGAACACAAATATAAAAAACACTTTTGTTTTTTTATGAATTTGCATGTGACGCGTGATGCAGTTCAGGTGGCGTCTGGCCTGGCGGTATGGGGGCAAAGGTCCCGTCAGGGGCGTGGGGGGAGCCACAGCCCCGCCTAGCCCCCCCCCCCCCCCCGCTGCTACACCACAACAAAATACGAGTCCTTTGCTTTGCATGTCATTAATGCAGCCACCGTTTGGCTCCCACGCCACACCACCAGACAACATGTGGTCCCCACCAGTGCCAGCATCTGACACCAACGACGGTTCCCACACAACCAGACATACATATGGTCTCCACCACTGCCAACATCTGACACCGACGTCGGCTCCCACACCACCAGACCTTACGCGTGGTCCCTAACAATGCCGACATGACACCACCGTCGGTCGGTTCCTATACCACCAGAGAACACGTGATTTCCATCAGTGCCAACGCCTGCCACCACCACCAATCATACCAAATGACAAGAACTTTGGAAATGGACAGTAATCGTAAACACAGATTCACTGCGCCCTGACAGTAAACGTGCAGCTATTGTTTCACATAATGACAATGGAAACAAAAGCGAATAGGCTCCTAATCCACCTAATATGATCAGAAGAAACACAAACAGATTCTCCTAAGAGGATTCTAAACCATGACGATCGTCATCTGACCTTCTACCTTTATATCAAGAGATGAGAACATTTTATAACATTTTCTGTTTACGTTTCTCTTCAGACGAGCTGGATCTGTCGCAGCTCCAGAGGATCCCCCTGGGGAACCGCTCTTTACCACCCCGGGTGTAGGTTCTTCGGCCCTTCCTCTTCCTCTCTCACTCACTGACTCTTCTCACTCCCTCAGCACACTCTGTCCTAATACAAGTCACTATCAGGGTCATCCAGTGTGGCTACCAATACTCAAAAAGAATCGAAAATCAATTGACTGACGAATAATATCTTGGACCAGAACTATTTGTCCGTCTGAGGTCCCGTGCCACTGCTCAGACCACCTCCAGCCCCTCCCACCCTGCCTGGGACTGGCGACTGGCACTACCCGTTCAGGCACTGGTGACCAAAACAGTGAGGACTGTATGGCACCACCGGTCCTGGTACTGGCGACGGTGGTGCCCTTGGAGGAGGCGTCGCTGGGCGTAGGACCTTCGCCTGTCGCACCTTCATCACCCAAGTCTTTCATGAAGAAGTTCATTTTCTTTTTTGGATGGGAAGGTCAGAGGAGAGGAAGAGGAGGTGGGACAGGGTGAAGGATACTCTGAAACGGCAGAGAAGGCTGAGCTGTGTACAGGTGTGCGTGGTGCAAGTCTTTTGATGCCTGTGGGGGATTATCTGGAAGCGTGTTTTGGATGCCTCATTCATACACACACCCCCGGCAGACTGGGTGTGTGTGTGTGGTGTGTGTGTGTCTGGTTATATGAAGGAGACTGACTGAGCTAAGGTGAACATTGTTCGCTGTGAACACCGACGGATGACTGGAGCCTCCCTGAGAGCTCTGAGGCTTCCAGCGAACCAAGGGTGTTTTCCAGATGTGCCCTGCTTTCCAGATCTGGGATTTTGGCCAGGGGTTTGTGTTACCATGGCTGGCTTCCAGTCTCTGCCACACTGCCTGGGCCGCTACTGCAGGGTGCTACTCTCTCTCTCTCTCTCTCTCTCTATCTCTCTCTCTCTATCTCTCTCTCTCTCTACCGCTATCACATGTACGAAACATTCCCAATGCTGCAGCAAGGCTCATGGGTCGAACCAGTCTACGGAGCCAGGTACAATGTGTCAACCAACCTCCCCCCACAAGGAAAGACAGCTAGCTACCCAACCAGGTGTCAACGTGACTACGTCAGTATTTAGTGCACTAATTATTTACGAGGTGTGGAGGTCTGTGGAACGTGTGTGTGTGGGGGGGGGGGGGAATGGCTGAGCGTGTCCGCCAGGGAAAAGGCAATCGCGTCAAAGAACACTGTTCAGAGAGAGAGAGAGAGAGAGAGAGAGAGAGAGAGAGAGAGAGAGAGAGAAGACACACGCACCCCTCCAGATGGCCTCCAGGAATAATTAGCTTGTGATAAGGACGTGACACTTGGTTGGTGGCCTGGCCTGGCCTGGCCCGGCCTGGCCACCACCCTACGGGGCCCAGGGTGTGATGCTGGCCCAGCCTGGCAACCAACCAACATACTAAGCCCGGGGTGTCCAGCTGGCCTAACCTGACCACTAGCACCATACTGGGCCGAGGGTGGGTGGGGGGGGGTATATGGTGCTGGCCTGGTCTGGCCAACACCATACTAACATCATCAACACAACCGTCTGGTCTAAAGGAGACGGGGTTGTACCAACGGCGGCCACAGGTTGTAAAACAAGAACAACAAGAACAACAACACGTATGTACGTTTCCACACATTTCGTTATAATCTCACGCAGTTCGTCCAAACTTCACGGAATTCGTTGTACTGTCATTCACTTCGTTATTTCGCATGTGACTCACGTGTAATCGTGACGCAACGCCCTGGTGCCGAGTACCTTCGTTACACTGCCAGAGCTGGGGTGAAGGGGAGGGGGTGTAGGGATGGGGTGCAGCTGAGGTTCCCCTGAACCAGTCCTGCCCCGAGGGCCGGCGGTGAGGGCAGGAAGGGAAGGGCGAGCTCTCTGCCCCTCCAGACAACGCCTGGCACTTGCAGCAGCCGAGCCGAGGGACCAGATGCAAAATGTGAAAAGTGAATGAATAAACTCCCCCGTCGGGTTACATGACGGGGTAAGGGGGTCCACAGGACATCTGCGTCACGCAGGCTATGTTACGGGTGACGTCAGGAAGACATCCTGGGGCCAGGATGTCAGGCGTCCGAGGCGGCAACCACTGTTGTTTCTGATGCGTCACCTCATCCTGTGCACTTTACGCGTTACCGAATCCTACATCACCATGTGACGCACGTCACCCCGACCACCGGTCTCCCTATCACCCTCCCCCCCCTCCGCCTTCCAGCGACCACTAGATCCAAGCAACACTGGTTCCAGACCACCAGTCCCCCCTCCTCACCCTATTCCAGGGCACCACTGGATCCAGGTAACTCTAGTTCCAGACCTGATCAATTCCCCCCGTCCACTGGTGTCGTCTGGGCCACAGTCCTTCCAGTAGCCGCCCCACACATTCATCACGATGGCCCTTCTGTCCTGAGGTGGCCAGCCTCTTGCCCCAGCAGCACCGCTGTCAGTAGAAGCAGCACTGGAGTGTCAGGCCAGCAGGCCCTTCAAGGCTCCTGACGTTACACTTCTTCCCCTGCAGCACCGCTGTCAGCAGCGGCAGCAGCAGCGTCAGAGTGTCAGGCCAGCTGGCCCTTCAAGGCTCCTGACGGTACAGTCCTTCCCCAGCAGCACCGCCGTCAGCAGCAGCACTAGAGTGTCAGGCCAGCTGGCCCTTCAAGGCTGCTGACGGTACAGCGTCAGGACACGACCGCGTCCTGTGCGAGGGCCGACCTCCGCCGACGCCCTTCCTCTGCGCCCAACGGCACTACGCGCCACCTCACGTTTTCAATGTAATTCCAGACTCTTATGATAATCACTTTCTAAATTACATTACTCTTTACCCTTCTGCCTTGACCAATTACCTCTCGAAACAACAACTGTTTCAGTTTCATTTCGACACCCCCCCCACCCACAGCCTTCCCCCCAAGTGGGTGAATTTCATCATGACCCCCCCAGCAGGAGGGTTCATTGTGACCCCCCCCCAGCAGAAGTGTTGATCATGACCCCCCAGCAAGAGTGTTCTTCATGATCCTTCCACCAGGTGTTCATCGTGATACGTTCCCCCAGCAGGAGTGTTCATCACGACACACACACACACCACCGGACTCAATGACACAAAACAGCACTGGGCAACGTGATCCTCCAGTATATACTGCTACTACTGTTGCTGCTGCTGCTTCAACGACGACGATGACGACGACGATGCACAACTTTAATAATAATTAACGACTGACTGAATTACTTGTTCCCACTGGGTTAAAATCGACGGATAAATGCACCATACAGACACTGGGATTATGAACACGTGTTAGGACGGGAGGCTAAACAGTTAAAAAAAAAAAAATGCTGAGGTGGCTGTTTAGTGGTAAGTGACGAGGTTCACGATGGTTGGGATGGGACTGGGCTGTTCCTGTAGTGGCCTGCACCTGCTGGATGGGCTTGGGGTGGTTGTCGTGGCGAACTGCAACTAGGGGACGAGGGATCTCAGGTGGCAGGAGGTGACGATGGCGAGAGGTGGCGGCACAGCTTAATCCTGAAGTGTTAAATGAAGTCCAGGTGGTGGTTGGAGGGAGACGGGAGGGCTAGCGCGGTGAGTGCCCCTTGACAGCTGGTGTAGGGAAGGACCAAGGATGGATGACCTCGTCTGCAACCTATTCTCCTGCTCCCGCTGTGTGGCGGACAGGGAGGCGGAGGACCAGGCGAGGGGAGGCAGAGGAGGTCGGGAGCTCAACACATCGCGTCTTGTGCCGACGAGGAAACGTACAGACGATGGCTGGAATTGTTCTTGACGATGCTCATGTGTTCCTTCCAGCTTGGCCCATCATCCAGAGCGACACCGTGGAGCTGGCTGGAACGAGCCACCTCCTCCGAGGGAGAGCTGTGGGGGAGGGAGGTGGGGCGAGTGATACAACAGAGGGTGGGGACATGGCTGGAAGGATGGCTCTCGTGCGGTTCTTCGACCCTGGTTTGGTTGGAGGTAACGTGGGTTGGTGATGGTCCTGTTCTGGAGGCTTGAGAGGGGCCGTTTTGGAGGGTGATGTCATCAGGTGTGTGTGTGTGTGTGTGTGTGTGTGTGCAGATACCAACACTCCCTCCACCTCTTGTGCACCAGAGGACGCTGGGCTACCATTAACCTCCTGATGTGTCCTGCTGAAGATAACCAACCACGCAACCACACTACACCTGCGCCACCATCACGATTTCCCTTCGGCGTCGACGAACACGTTCCCCAAACAATGAATCTTCGTATTTTAGGGGTGACCTCTCTCTCTCTCTCTCTCTCCGCAGTCGCAATGCCAGACACGATAACCCCAAAAGACATTCGGTCAAGTCAGTCGACGACGCAGGAGAGGTGTCATGCTGACATACTCCGTGACCAAAGGGGGCGCTGAACTACTTCCACTCGCACAACTACTACTTTTCCTTACCGCCTCTGGAGGACCAGGAGACACGAGCAGCCTCCTCGTCAGTATTCAGCTGGAACGTCTTACGAACGCAAAGTCATCCCCTCCGAACCACAGTCACTGTACGTGTTGAGTTGTATGTTGGTGAGACGGTCCATCAGGAACCATCACTGGGACTCTATTATACTACCAACACATGCTGGAAATAGTTTCCTACTGACCCAGCCTCACGAATACTTCGTTCAACATCAAAATCTTCGAGAGAGGTGGAACAGCTTCACGAGGAGATGCCTGGCGACCCTAACTATACGCTGCACTGGGCCAAAGACGGAGGCACAGAAGCTAGTGCTCAGGGCGCCCACATTCCACGGCTCGAGTGCGTCCTCACCCGAGACACTTGCATAAGGTACACAAGGGAGCGAGGAATGAGAGCATTGGGGCAGCACAACAGATGAGAGGGAGGGTATCTCTACTCTTGCGTCCGGCCCACTTGCCCGACCCACAGTCCTTCACGTCCTCGTACTTCGCTGATCATAAACTAAACACTTTAGAGAATTATCCTGTATGTAATATCTCCGTGTTTACTGAAGGTTAAAAAGTAAAATGCACTTTTCTCATCAAAGTATTTTTGATGAAACATTCTGTCCGTGATCAGGTCTCAACCACTGGATGGTTCCTTCAGCCCAGCGCCAGCCAAGCCAAGCCCACCACACCACACATCTTCCCCAGCCGTGCCACACCACAAGCCTCTCCCAGGATATCAGGTACAACAGCACAGATCTTCTCTAACATGTGAAAGAAATACAGATTTCTTAAGGTATTTATCAAGACCAGGGAGTCAACGCCTCCCTCAGACACTGATGGTGGCTATATACCACACACCGTGGTGATAATAATAATAATAATCAACTAGTTTATTGAATTCAAAGCAGCCAAAAGCTGAAAATATGAAGAAACACGTGCAAGGTGGTTGTAGTTCCGAACTGTCACTAGGGGCCAAAGGATCTGAGGGCGGTAGGAGTTGACGGCGGCGAGAATGACGTGGTTTATTTCTCCCCCAACGGGGCTGGAAGGACCAGTGTGTTCAGCACCTCTTCGACAGGAGGTGTGAGCGAGAGACCGAAGATGATCTTTGCTTGCCCTGGTCTTTCTTGTAGCGCCTACCGAGTGCTGGATGGTGAGGAGCAGCAGGTGTGGGAGGCAGAGGTGGCTTTGGGAAGACTAACAGTTGTGCAGATGCTCTTGGTGCAGGGAGGCAAAGTGTGTCTTTAGTCGACGAACACCGAAGAGATGGTACGTGGACGATCTGATCATGGTAACGTGTCCCATTCAGCTCAGTTCATCGTCCAAGTTGACACCGAGAAGCTTGATGGACTGAGCAACTGGTAGGGAGGTGGGACCTAGTGAGACAGGGAGGAGGAGGAGGAGGAGGAGGAGGAGGCCAGGGTTGGAAGCGAGGCTGACGTGCAGGACTACAGTCCTGGCGTGGTTGTCGGTGACGTGGTTGGCAGTGGTCCAGCTCTTGAAGGCTGTTCAAGGATATTCTGGAGGGCCACGTAGTCGGGCCATGAGACAGGAGAGCTGTTGTCAACGCTGACACCAGTGGTACTGTCGTCGACTTACGTCCTTCGGACAAACAGTAATTCTCCACAACTTCGCCAAAATGGTGGAATGATGAAGTAACGAACAGCCAAATGTCTGAGAAAATAACGTAGATGAAACTCACAAAGAAAAACAACCGACTGAATAATGTAAATTAAGTACATTTGTTTAAAAAAATGTCAGAGCAAAGGACTGAGCGAAGCGTAATGTTACGGTAAATAACAAAAGATGTCCTTGAAGAATTTCCATTTAGTCAGGTTATAAGAAAAGGAGCCATTACCTCGTCAGTGTTATTCTCAGAAACCGGAGACTTGCTTCAAGTTGATGCAGCCATGGCAAAGATTATATAGAGCTTGTTTTTATCCATATCTATCGGAGACACGTGTTGCAAATCCAGTCCCACTGATGGTGGAGGAGAACATTCGGCAACTTACTGACATACAAGAACAAGATATATTGTCAGCATCAAAAGAATGTATGTACTAAGACTGCAGGTTTTCATATGTTCTAACCTAGGACAATAAAAGAAACCAAAAATGATGTAGTTAAGCCCTTGATGCTGTTTTCAGTGCGTCACTTGCTGCAGGGGAAGTTCCGGAGGAATGCAAGTTTGCCAACGTATCACTGTTCTTCAGAAGAAGTCACAAGACTTTGACCAAAAAATTGTCGCCTCATTAGCAGATATTCGAATAAGGTAAATTTTCGGAAACTGTCAGTCTGACAACACTGTAATTCCTTAAGCTGGTCATCATTTTTACGAATTGTAGTAGTGTGTTCAGCGAATTCGTTCTTGCGTTCATGTCTGACATATCTGCTTTTATGTTTTTTTACGATGTAATCTAAATGTGTGATGAAAGTAAAGCAACCGATAGCCTTTATTTACACTTGCGGAAAACATTCAATAAAGTTTCACATAAAAAAATTACAAGCCAAAGTTGAGTCATATGGTAGAGATGGAGTTGTACTTCGATGGTTAGTTAAATCAGCTGTGACTGGCCGTAAACAAATAGTAGTGATTAATGGTAAGGCCTCAGAATGGTTGGATGTAACAAGTGGCGTGCCACAGGGATCTGTCTTGGGACCACTTCTCTTTCTGATATACATTAATGACAATGAGAGACTTTTTTTTTTTTTTGAAGGCTCCAGTCACGGACAAAAGTCCACATCAAGGCCGGGCCCTAATTGAAATATAGA
>JAYMFT010304257.1:0-10203 GCA_038088735.1 Panulirus argus | reverse complement strand
TCTCAACTCCCTCTATATTTCAATTAGGGCCCGGCCTTGATGTGGACTTTTGTCCGTGACTGGAGCCTTAAAAAAAAGTGTCCATTCTATGTCCATGCATTAAAGTTTCACATATGATATCGTAATGAGTTAACAGTCGGCTTTGCGTACTTTTTCTTGATACCAATCCACGCTGGCCTTCACTTATTTGTTGCTCTTCAGAAGACGTTCTCTTGTATGCCGTTTTATCACTTTTTCAAAGATCTTTATTGCGTGTGAAGGCAAGCGCGTTGGCCAGTGCTGCTTAGGTATTACTTTAGCTCCTCCTTTGTATACTGGTGTTACAAATGCCAGAAATACTTATCCAGACTTTTTCTCATCAATAACGTCATCGGTGTCGTTAATGATGTTTCTGTCTTTCTTGTAAGGAAATGGCAGGACTCCCATCTGGTTCCCAAAGGTCAGTTCTCTCTAAGCTCTTCAGTAGCTATTATTATATCCTTCTCCAATATCTCAGTATCGATGATCGCTCCGGCATCACGTTGGTTAAGCGGTGACCACGTAGTATCTCGTTGTGTTCTGAGCTGCCTACTGATCTGTGATATTCATTAAACATCTTACACGTTCCACTGGCGTCATTTTCGTAGTTTGTGCCCACACAAGATGGTCCAATGTCTGATTTTCATTTCTTTTTTATACGAGAATAGTAACTTTGGTTTCCGGTCCATGTCTGACCATCTCTTCATTCGTAACTTACGACGATGATTTTGCCAAGGGACAGGGCACAGCACTCACCGCAGGATGATATAAAGTGACGAGTTGGCATTTCGTGTGATTCCCGTGTTGTCAAGTGTCATGTGTGAAAAGGGAAAATTGTATGATTGTAGATTGAAAGCCAACAGCCTACGTGTGGGTGAGGCAGAGGAAAAATACAGCTATCTGTACCAAAGGAGTGGTATGAGAGAGAGAGAGAGAGGGAGAGAGAGAGAGAGAGAGAGAGAGAGAGTGAACTGAAAGGAGCAAAGCAGTAAGCCTCGAGGATCTCATAGCTATGCAGGTTTATAGCAAGTAGAACAGTATTCATAGAACTACAAAGGAATGCAAACCGACCACTGGGTCTTTCCGGGCAGGGCTGTGACAGCGGGTCAGAAACACAGAGCCGGGTGTTGGGAAAACAGAACAGCAAATGCATCACTTGAAGCAAAAGTGCCCAATTTTTATCTCGACTCGGGAGATGCAAATGGTGTTAGGCGTTTTATCTGAAGCGAGGTATTCGGCCAGTGTATTTCTAAACGTATTTAAAGTGTCCTCCCTTGGTATATACAGCCATTGTTCTCTCGCTGAACCCTTTACTCGGGATGTCCATCTTACCCCTGGCTCTTGCTGTGCTTGCACACTTAATCTTACACGAGAATTCTTACTTATTTCAACAGCGCACATTCACAAACCTCCCGGGGTCGAGCGCATGTGTTTGAATCTTGGTTGCGACAGTCGGTCCACAGTACACCCGGCTGTTCGTCTTCCCGTATGGGCTGGTCGATGAAATAGGAACCCGGCTTAGCATAGGTATTATATATATATATATTATCCCTGGGGATAGGGGAGAAAGAATACTTCCCACGTATTCCCTGCGTGTCGTAAAATGCGACTAAAAAGGGGAGGGAGCGGGTGGCTGGAAATCCTCCCTTCCACTTTCTGCTTTTCCAAAAATGGAACAGAGAAGGGGCCAATTGATATTCCCTCTAAGGCTTAGTCCTCTGTTCTTAACGTTACCTCGCTAACACAGGAAAAGGCGAATTTGTATAAAATATATATATATATATATATATATATATATATATATATATATATATTTATATATATACACATGTATTTGTTCATACTTGCTTGCCTTCATCCATTCCCGGCATCACCCAACCCCACAGAAAACAGCATTGCCACCCCCTGCATCAGTGAGGCAGTGCCAGGAAACAGATGAAAAAAGGCCACAACCATTCACGTTCATTTTCTAAATGTCATGTGTAATGCACCAAAGCCAAAGCCCCCCTATCCACATCCATGCCCCAAGGACCTTTCTGTAGTTTACCCCAGACGTGTCACATGCCCTGATTCAGTCCACTGATGGCATGTTAACACCAATTCCCTCTACTTCATGCATTCCTTTCATCCTCCTGCCCATTCAGGTCCCAATTGCTCAAAATCTTTTTCACTCTACCCTTCCACCTCCTTGGTCCTTTCACTTTCGACACATATATCCTCTTTGTCAACCTTTCCTCATCATTCCAATTCACTCTATTCCATGTATGTCCCTCAAGCTCCTGCACATTCAGGTCCTGAATGCTTAAAATCTTTTTTTTTTGGGTGGGATGGCACCATTCATAAACTTGAGTCAGCTGTTCTCAGATCTCTGACGAAATCAGCCGGACTAATCACTTCATATACAGTCTAAAATGGGTAGAAGAAACTTTTAAAATTAACTGCCTTTATTCGCAGAGCTAAATCACATTGAAGTAGAAATGAGTATTGTGTTGGAATCTCGTAATGTCATACAAGGCAGTACAGCTGACAGTAGTTAACCATCTATTTTCATAACCATGTATTAATTTTATATGCTCTTAGGTTAGCCCTTAATTCTTTTTAATTATTCAATAAGTACATAATGATAAGTTAAACCTCATACATGCAATGAACAGTTATCAAAAATATTAAAAATACATATTGTGTCCACATCAATGCAGAGGAAATTTTGTGGCTAAAATTTACATAAAAACATAACCTTTGAGATTCATATAAAATTATGACATTTAAAATCATATTTTAAATCACACTGATACTACTGGTTATCAATATGCAATAACTATAGGAAAGGCAATACATTAAGATTTCACTGACCACTCTACCAATTTTTTATGTACATATTGTACTTAAATTTATGGTATAATTAAACGAGATGAAAACCATTTTGCAGATGCTGTTGCTGCAAAATCAGAACAGCTGTTGATACTCAAATATATGTACTTAAGATACTACATTTGCCCTGTGCTAAACTGTATTGCAAGTATGGCAAAATTGCTAATCAAGACTGAGGTATTTGGTATCTATATCTTTCAAATAGGGACCCAAAAGCAGTTTAAAAATTCTGATAATGCTTAACTGAGAATACAGTCACTAGTGAAACACAATGTATTTTTGTAGCTTTCTAATAAGAAATCCAAATTGTGGAATTTTAACAGTTGCAGACTTTACTGCCACTTCTGCGACATAATGATTATACTTGGATGAGAGTCAAGATTCAAATGATAATTCTAGCAAAGCACAGTGCCTATATAATATTCTGGTGTCACAATTTTGTGTGCTGACTGATCCATATCTAGTGGGTTGTTGCACTGTTGCATCCTTGATCTGCAAGCCATTCATTCATTGTTTTGTTGAAGATGTTGCTATTGTTGTCTTGCTTTTGTTGCCATATGGAGTATGGCAGCAATAGTGATTTTCCTTCCCCTTCAGCACAATAGATTCTAAGGTCAAGGAAACAATCTAGATGTTGAATGGTGTGACTGGAGTGCAACGTGTGGCTATCTGGGTTAAAGTAATTACTAGTGGTAAGACCTAAGACCAAGAGGTGGTGGTATAGAATTAGCAGGAGGGAGACTGATTATTCATGAAGGGTCCTTTAAAGAAACTGACTCAGTAAGCAGAAAGTAACAGGAAAAGGTGATCTATAAGAAAGCTAGATAGCAAGAAGGAAATTCTAGCAGAACCTGAAAATTTTTCTCAACAAACATAGCACTCTCTCCTTTTCATCTGTTACAACCACACACTCTCAGACACACAAGACTAAGCCTTCGATGATAAATTCTTGCTTTGCTCCTTCATGTGTTACATATTTTTGAGTAATGGGCTGCTTGGATTTACAGATGAATATCATAGGTTATCAACCTGATAGATGTATTTGAAAAAGTAATCAAAATGTTACACAGGAGAGAGCAACAGGGAAATTGTATGCTACAAGCATAAATCTTTGGGTATGTGTTAATAGATCCATGTTAATGACTTTCCAATGGGAGTAATATCTTACTTCAGTATATTTGCCGATACAACAGTAATGGCAAAAATCAGAGATGTGACTCTATCCATCTATATCTCTGGGAACTCCCATCAAGGGGGTGGCTATGGCAGAAGAGCATCACTTATCTGTCTTTACATGCCTCCCTCCCATACACCACCCCACACATTCTCCACCCATTTTCTCTCTTCTAGAGGAGCTATATGCTCTAGCAGCTTGATAAAGTTAATTTAAAGTAAAGTTTGTGTACCAATAAAATGGATGAGACCAGAACTCAGTGGAATTACAGGTTAGACGGAAAGATTCTTAGAGGAATCAGTTTGAGAGGAAGAAGTTGGTATACTAAAATAAAACACTATCATTTGGCAGAAACATCAGAAAAAATGTCAGAGCAGTTTATACGTAATTGACAAATACAAGAACAATACTGAGGTTTATGACTCATGATACATTTATGAAATTATATGCTAAGAATATGACACCTGAACCCAAACATGGTTGTTTCTGTGTGGTACCACTATTTAGAGAAAAATGTAGCCCAAACATGGTTGTTTCTGTGTGGTACCACTATTTAGAGAAAAATGTAGCCAGAGTCAAAACAATATGCAATGCTCAAACTGGTGGGTCTCGTCTCTGAAGAAAGATAAAAACATTATTCTCATTAAAAACTAAAGGTGAGAGAGATAATCTTACCATGAATAACTGCATTATGAGCCAACTGAGCAAACTGGAAAAAGAAATGTTTTTCAAAGCTGGGGTGATGAAGACTAGGGTACATAAGTGGAGAAATTAAATGGTAAAGGATATAAAATATTACTTTTTTAGGAAGAGTATAAAATAACACTTTTTAAGAAACAGATTAAGTAGCAGTTGGAATTCACTGAGTGCAATTGTTGTGTGTGCAAGGAATATGAATATTTTCAAAATAAGACAGGACCAATTTATGTGTTTCAGGAGCAGAGCAATATAAAAATTATCTCACTTTCCATAAGTACAAGTAATTGTAAAGAGGCACAAAACAGGCAATGCATAAACACACACAAAAACACAATTATTAAAACATCTTCATACATAATACATAATAAAAGAATGGCATTTTATTCTACAGAAAATCTTGTGTGCAAAAACTTGATCTGTGATATCTGCATACATGGTTTTCTCGACTAATAAATAAAAAGAAATAATATTTACATAACACGTCATGTAAGGTGATGTTTGTGAGAAGGATAGGAGGTATACCCCTGGGAACTAGGTGTACCTGCCTTTTGCCAGCCAGTAGGAGGACTCCTAACTCTGCAAAATTAAAAATTCCCACATACGATGCATTCCTGTTTACACTTGAGCCATACTACAGTCATGGGAATGGAGTCACTGGCAAAGGACACAGATGCCATTTGAAACTGATGTGTTCTCATCTAAAGTTCTGGAGTTTTCACATTAAGCTAGCCAAGTATTTTTGAGAATGAAATACTCTGCTATTAAAAAAGAAGAATGACAATGTTAGCAAATATAGGATACGTGAATGAGGGTGTATCAAACTAATCAAACCTCTTAAAAATAAGTGATAGCTCTACAGCAACTAAAGGTTAAAATAATCTCATTTTCCAAATCCAAGTCAAATTCAGAAAGAAATATCCTAAAAAAAAAAAAAAAAAAAAAAAAAAAAAAAAAAAAAAAAAAAAACCACACAACTTAAATGTTAGAGGTCATATGTACTATAGTTAGTTTGAGAATCATACAGAAGTCTCTTCTGAAGGCAGTTTCATTACTCTTACAGATTTTCTTATAAGTATGTATCAGACGTATCAGACATTTAATTCCTAGCAGCTGTTACTTTCAGAATAAATTGTACTGTCCATCAAAATGTATGACAGAAAAGAATCACAGAATACAATGGCAGAAAACTGCTAAGTTCTTTAATCTAGTACCCTAATTTGAACAATGATACTATCTATTAACTAATCACAGAAAGTATTTTCTTTTAAAACTTGATTTTTCATTGATATTCTTTGGCCAGTGATTCTCCACTTTCCATGAAAACTTTTGCTTGACTCATAATCCCAGTTATTATCTTCAGCACATTTCTGAGATTAGTCAATAAACAGCTAAGATACTATTTCCATTTCCAACATTTTCTCATGTGCACACACAATTCACCTACAGAGGAGTATGGGAGTTACAACACACTAATACAAGAATGTTTCTTATTGATAATCTGAATTTCACTTCTGGTACTATTGCTCCTTCCATGATCAGAACCAATTCTCTTTATTTAAGTCATTAACACTGCTGTCCATACAACCCAGAAGCAACTGAAAATCTTACCAAGTTTGTTAAATGCATAAAAATTTAACGAGTTTTGTAAAAGATTTTATCATTCACTCATGCATCACTACAGATGATGATATAAAAATAAAACTACAAATAATGAAAAGGGGGGATTAAGAATTCTGATACACAGTTTTTATATGTTAGCTTTAAAAACTGTACTGCACTTCCAATGCATGAAAATAGTTCAAACTGTTTTCAATAAATAAACTAAGATAAATATCTAAAAATTTTAAAGATGAAAATGCAAAAAAATCTGCATGAGGCTTCCAGCATTTTGCCATTTATTTTTTAATTTTCATAGACAATTACACTTTAAGTAAAAATTTTGGATCAATTTGTACTTTTTATGTTTGAACTATGAAAATATCACCAAAGGCACAGTTACACTATTTTTTCACACCTAATTGCTGCTTCCTGTGTCAGCAAAGAAACACCAGGAACAACGAAAGAAAGGCTGCATTTTCTGACATCCATTCTCTAGCTGTCATGTGTAATGCACCAAATAGGCTCCACACACCTTTACTTGGTTTTCCCAAGATGCTTCACATGCCCTGGTTCAGTCTACTGACAGCACATCAACACCTGTATACATTCCTATTCACTCCATCTCGCGTGTGCCTTTCACCCTCCTTCCCCCTCTCATTTATGTCCAACCATTTCAGCTATCTCAACCACACCCTTTTTATTACCATGAATAAATAAGGGTAAACACAAAAATTATCCACTGATTACAAAGTTCACTTCACTAAAATAAAACTGCAAGGCTTGGACATCAGCTTTACTCCATGCATATGCTCACACTGAAATAAATAGACCCCAATGCTGGTATAAATGCAGACACAGAGGAATACTGATGCAAATGCTAATGTAAAAAACAAGAGTATTGCAAAAGTCTATCTATCTATCTATTTCTCTGATGCCTGTTCCCTCCGGGAACTCCCATCAAGGGGTGGCCACGGTAAATGTCTCCACTTATCCTTGTCCTTGCATGCCTCCCTTGCATACACCATTCCAAGCATTCTTCCTCTGTTCTTCTCCCTCTAATATTCCCCCACCCTATTTGCCCATGTCATAAGTGATCTTCCACTCACATCAAAGGCTCTATTTCACAAGGGTAAACTACAAATACTGTTCTCCAAACTATTACCAGTTGAAAAAATATCTTTGACATCAAGGTTAAAGGTAGTGACAATCAACAGGTGATGAGCATCAAACCTGACAGGCATATTGTATTTCGAAACCATTTTTGTACAAAGTTTTTACATGTGAATAAATTACATATTCAATTATATATTGCTAATGTAGAGTATGTCTATCTCTCAACTATCAATCAGCTACCATGTACAAGGATGAAGTCTTGATGAAAATTTTCATAAAAACACTGTTATATCAGCTTTTCAGTCCTTTAATATCAGTGCTGTATACCAAACCTGACCAAGAAAATTATTTCACGCGTTAGGAAGTCCATGGACTATCAGAAAGGGGTGAAGCTGTCACACGGAAAATTGTGCTATTTGTCATTTTTTTCCTTCTGGAGAAGAGAAATAAATTTACACTGCACTATCACTGAAGACTGATCTAAACATTCTTAGGTTCCACGCTCTAACTTTCTATTCACATTTAGTATGGAAGTGCCTATCATGTTACATGGTGGCTGGATTGTTTATAATTTTCCATTTCAAACCTCTATTGCATAATTCAAACTGAGAGAGAGAGAGAGAGCAAGAGAGAGAGAGAGAGAGAGCTCATGCCACAGCCCACAATCAAGAAGTAACATCCTTCGTGCCACCTAGCATCATGCTCTATTCACAACATATTAAATGTAGTCCTTTCCTTTTCTGGGATTTACCCTAAATATCAAAGGCTGTGACAGCATAACGGTGCAAGAGGTTTACCAATCTGGGTTACCTTGCTGAAATACCTATAATCTCTTTACATATATTAACCATGGCATCACAGTGAATGCAAAACCAGTGGTTCACTTTTGTGACACTCATATCACGTACCAAAGAAAATATACCAGATGCATAGCTTGGGAGATTACTCCTTGTTCTTTATTCTGACAATAACACTGCCTGTTCTGTTCACAGTTCTCTGTGGTTTTGTGCTTTCTGCATACATCACTATTATATCATACTGAGCAATATTTCACAATGCACTTTTTAGAGAAATGTCATAAAAATGGTTATTCTGAGTGCATTTGAGAAAATGTTGAAACTAAGAAATTGCCTCTTCCATGAAATAGATTTATGTACTTCATATCAACAATGGTTCCTATTATACAACCAAGCCCTTTTTAAGAGCAGCTATACACAAAATTGGCGCATAAAATTGAATTCCACACAATGGAGAAAATAGTCAATGCATAGTCTGTCAGCAATTGTAACCAGGTACTTGTAAGCCATGCTTCTCAATATATCTTCTCCTCGCATTTTCTATCAGCTGTGCTTTTCTAGTATGAAAGGAAGTCATTCTTTCTGTTGCAGATTTTCCAAAAGTCTTTGCTGCCGTGCTCAATGCAGCTGTGGTTTTGGACATTCCTCCAAAGGGGCTGTCCCTTTCTAAAGCTTCCTTGGAAGCATCAGAAGTTGGGGTTGGACTGTGAGAATGCAAAGTTGTGGGAGTGGAACTCCCTGCACTGACTGATTGGGCACTCTGGCTAGGAGTCTGACTTGGAGTGATGGACTGAGGTTCAGGTACTGGCTCAGGTACATTGCCCTCCAAGAAGTTGGTGATGGTTAGGTCAACATTCTGGGTGTGCACTGGAAATGAACAATTATGTTATCAGCCATGGGATAATGCTCTCCTAAAATTTTCTTTACTTATTTTATCAATAAGAATCAAGAAATTGCTACTTGTAACAGGGGTAAAGGAATGCTGGGTGATTGCCCTTTTATATAAAATTCTGGATCCTCTAGAATGAAATCAGAGAGCAAAACTGGTATAATGCTAGGTACTATATGATCAAACCTGAAGCAGGATGAACTCTGAAATGTTGACAAACCTGAGGTTTATTTCAGTAAATTGTTCACATGATATGAAATAAGTAAAATGAAATATGACAAAGTCCTACTAGATGGTTCAATCAAGAGTTTCAATCAACAAAACAATGGTTAGCGTTCCTGACCGTGACACATTCACGGGTCGCCCAGGGTCGAGCGCATAGGTTCAAATTCTGGTTGTAGCAGTTGGTCCACAGTCAACCCAGCTGTTCATCCACCCCTAGGGGGTGGTTGATTAAATCAGTATCTTGCTCAGACTAGGGTATATTTTATTCATTTATTATACTTGATCGCTGTTTCCTGCATCAGCGAGGTAGCGCCAGGAAACAGATGAAGAAAGACCCATTCCCCCACGTACACAAATATATACATACATGCACATATATGCACAGTACACATATATACATACCAACACATACATATATACATACATATACATACACATGTACACAATTCACACTTGCCCGCCCCATACACATGTACAAAATTAACACTTGCCCATCCCATCCATTCCCAACGCCACCCCGCCCCACAGGAAACAGCATCACCACCCCCTGTGCCAGCGAGGCAGTGCCAGGAGACAGACGAAATGCCAACATTCACTCACACTCAGCCCCCAGCTGTCATGTGTAATGCACTGAAACCACAGCTCCCCATCCACATCCAGGGCCCACAAACACTTCCATGGTCCGCCCCAGACGCTTCACATGCCCCGGCTCAGCCCATTGACAGCACGTCAACCCTGGTACACCACACACACACACACACACACACACACACACACACACACACACATATATATATATATATATATATATATATATA
>JAYMFT010304246.1:0-10203 GCA_038088735.1 Panulirus argus | reverse complement strand
ACACACACACACACACACACACACACACACACATATATATATATATATATATATATATATATATATATATATATAGATATATATGTTTGATATACAGGCCTCACTTTTTGTAGTCAAGGCTCTTAAAAATCAATGAAATTCTCTGTCTTCTGGTTTAGTACACAATGTCAAGGAGATTTAAACGACGTCGAGTTATCAGATGATCAACCTAAGACGTACTTGTTGCATGTGTTTGCCGGGAGAGTTAAGATCCAGGTGTCTTGTGCGCTGAGTGAGGTCGTTTGCTGGTGTATCCCTGTTCCCTGAATTTCCTAACATCGGACGGAGGAAAGAAGTCGGTCAGCGGACGTTAGATGTGATGATACTGAAGAAATTCAACTTTCTTGAGCTCGACGGCGTAAGCCTTGAGCACCACCGTGCTGCTCTTGAGCACGAAGGCAGAGTCCTTAACCACGAAAGGTTCTGTTCTCGAGCACGAGTGTTGCGGTGGTGGAGTTCGTGGTGGGGCAGGTCACCACACTCTCCTCAGGTCAGTGGAACGATACCGCGCTGTTCTGAGGTGGGCCACATCTTGCTCGTGACAAACGACGACTTTTATGAAGTCTTATATCGTCAGGCAAACTCCTTGATTTGTAATTACTTGTTTGTACAGTACCTGAAGGGGTTTTACACTCGCTGGACCCTGTCGTGAACTTTGTGTGTGTGTGTGTGTGTGTGTGTGTGTCTACTGTATGTGTGTTATGGGGAAAGAGATTTGCATTTGTGTTGCCTCGTTTCTTTACCTGGTATGTATGCTATGTCGTAACCTTATATAAACACATAGAAACACACACACCCACCCACCCACACACACACACACACACACACACACACACACACACACATATATATATATATATATATATATAGATGAATATAAACCTTAGCTTTCGCCAGATACCTCTGGATCGATCACCACGAAAGGGCGAGGATGAACAGCTAGGTTGGTTGTGAGCCGGCTACCGCATCCGGGGTTGGAACCAGACACAAATCCGACCAGTCTCGCAACGAACACACACACACCGTCCGTCAGTCACACACACAAGCAGAGGGACCCGCCTTGAACCAATCGCAACTCAGGACGGATAACAGAATTACCGCGATTGGTCTGTTTTGGGAGACACACCCAGGCAAAGATTTGCTTCCACCGGTGCAGATTAGACATCAGGTATATCTAAGGTTACACGGAATTTCCTTGTAGGCAGAACAAAACCTCAATATTCTTGGCTTCTTGGCTGAGGAAAAAGACGTCCAGGCTCTTAGTTCACGAAGGAGTACAAAATATACAAAAGAATTCGACTTCAACAGACCACTAAGTCCCAGCGTGGCTGTTTGAGATGCTGGAAAAGAAACAGAAACCCATGGGTTAGAATGGTGCGAGCAGAAAAGACATTAAACGCTTTCCGAAGAAAAGAAGACCGTAAAGTTTTCATATAACTAAGGAGGCGGAATTCGTGGCGTGTACTTCCGCGTGTTTTCTAGTATCCTCAGTCTCCGCTTTGGTCCTATGGGAGTTGGCCTCAACGTGTGATGATATTCGCTGCCTTCTCCACGTTACTTACAACCCGACTTGGGCGTGTCCTACGTAGCAGATGGATGAAGAGTAGCCGTCGTGTCGCTCCTGTATTCAAGGCACAGGAAGATTCAGATGTATATGTCCACACACCTTTAAGGGAATAAAGGTTAGGTTAGGTTAGAATATGTCTCCGCCCTCCGCCTTGTCTGGTCAGGACAGTAGACACCTGACCTCCCCCGTTAATTACCTAATGATGCCACGCCTCAAGTTTGCATGTATGTATTTAATTCACGCCACTACCTTCCCTCTCTCACTCTGTCTGACGACGTAATAAACGAAAGTACTTACTGTTCAAATTTTCTTTTTCCAGTGTGGTGAATGTGGATTTTTTCTTCACGGTGGTGAAGGTTCTGCATATATATATATATATATATATATATATATATATATATATATATATATGTGTTACTACTTTATACGTTCCGACATATGGAACAAATTCTGGCCTAATGACTTTCAGCCGCTCAGAGCGATTAAATCCAATAGCATACACACGTACGCACATATAAGCAAACGTATACATACAACACAGATGGTCCTTTCACACACATTTTGAAACACATTTGCCCACGCCATTTGTACCCTGTTGCAAAGAGTGAAAAGCTGCCTCACCTGTTCCACCTCGCGTTATAGCCTCCCCACCTCTCCTAATGTCTGTTCACCCCTGTTCCACCTCGTGTTATAGCCTCTCCACCTCTCTTCATGGGTGTTCTCCCGATCGTTCCATGTTAAAGTGAAGTGCATCGAGTAGGTTATGAAATATGGAGCAATCAGGGGTACGGGAGCGTGGTGTTCTTGTATTAGATTATGGGGCTGGGTGATTCTGGGGGAGACTGATTGAGTCAGTACGGACATAAAAGATAAAGATGTTTTTTCCTTAACTCTTGAACACGATAGTACGACCCGTAGGCACGACGGTACGACCCTCAGGACGAAGTTACGACCCCCTGAGGACGACCCTGATGACTTGGCCTTTTACCTTATCTCTAAGGATCGGGTTGAAAAGGCCTTGCCCTCACAACCAAGGGTCGTATCGCCGTGCTCATAAGGGCTTAAAGATAAACTAGTTTGTACAGGTTAAAAGTTTAGCGCGTTAAATTGGTTTAATTGCGCGTAATTACCTATTTGTACGGTATTGGGGAGGGAGTTCTACGCTCGTGTGGGTGGCCCCCATCTCTTGAACCTTTTTCAACCATCATACCACCTCTTAATGTTATGTTTGCTGACCAAATATGTGTGGTTTGTTTTTGAATATGAATGGATATAGATCATCAGACAACAGGCTCTTGAGGGACGTAATCTCGGAATACCATGCATGTACCAACGCCTCCTGTATGCCTTTCTGCTGAACAAAGATTCTTCCAGCTCTTCACGTTACCATTATCGCCTAATATTTTCAAATTCCTTAAAACATTGTTGAATACTCTCTTATTCTTCCAATTAACAATATGAAAAGTATGTAATGCAGTGGTCTTCACAAGTTATCAGCCCTGACAATACGACCAGATAATGAGAAATGATTCAGTCCGATTTGCATACTTGATGAAAATATTAATGCTATCAGACACTGGACACCTTAGGTGCTTTCACATTCTGGTGAGTGTAAAGGAACAGGTGGGCTATAAAGAAACCTTAAACGTTTTCTGTACATTTAATCCACTTTGCAGAGGCTATAAATATATAATCTCCTGAGAGAGTTAAGTCAGTAATAACCGTCTTAAGTCCCGTTGTAATTTAATATAAGACAACAGAATCAACAGTTACAGGAAGTTTAGACATATAATTTGGCACACCGAATGACCAAAAAATGGTTTATTTAGTTATGTAGTTACCAGAAAGCCAGTTTAAAAACATTGTTATTCAGTATGCGTTGGACAACAAGAAACGTAAGAGAAGGAACTCTTGACAATTAACTCATTTTAACTTCTTCTCATTATCCAACCTCACCCAAACTGTCCCGAACTTTTACACGCTAGATAACCATAGTTTACAAACGGAATTAACCTTCTTGTTTCCACATCCACCGAAAAGTGTTAACGTATTCAGAGAGTTTCAGCGTTTCCATATATTGTGAAACTTAGATCATTTCATTGGATATATAACACTGTGTCTCTGGCGGTTTATGAAAGTCTCAGTTGACTGTATAATCAGATGTTTTCACTGAATACAGAAGCCAAATATCCCCAGGGATAGGGGAGAAAGACCTATCCTGGGGATAGGAGAAAAGAATCTATTCTCAGGGACAGGGGAACAGACCTACCCATGAGATAGGGGAGAAAGACTCATCCCTTTAGGAATGGGGAGAAAGACCTATCCTGGTATAGGGGAGAATGACCTCTCCCTGAGGATAGGGGAGAAGGATATATCTGTGTAGATAGAGAAGAAAGAATACTATCCTCTGATCTATTGGTCATAGAAGGCGACTAAAAGAGGGGTAAGGGGAGCGGAAGACTGGAAATCCTCCCCTACTGAATTATCACCTCCCAAATGGGGTGAGCATAGGAAGGACCCAGGTGGGGACATATCCTCTAAGGCCCACTTTTCTTTTCCTGACGCTGCCTGGTCAACGCCGGAAACGGCGTGCAAGTTCTAAAGAAACAGATGTCACCGGCAGCCCATGGATGACCTGACTGGCTGCAAAATGAAACAGTTTCATTAAACGTTTATGTCTTTGTCACCAGTGAAGCCCAGCTGGTTGAGGAATTATAGCGTCAAGAGGAAATTCTTTTTTCAATCTCGGCTCTTAGCAGATGACTTTCAAAAGGCTTCATTTACAGTTGGCCTCGTTCGGCCGCTCACAACACGTCCGCCAGGCGTTTCCTACATCGCATGCTCCTACTTTCACCCATCCCTTTAATCCTACATACGCTGTAGTTATAATCGAGACGTATTAGAGGGATGATGGCCCAAGACACTGAGGTCTGACAGATTCAGGTTCCCACATTATGAATCCGTGACCTTCTGGACGCAGAAGGAGGTTATACCGAAGTGTTGACGCCACTGCTCCACGAGGCGTGGGCTCCAGTGTTGACATTTGCCTCGCTAAGTGAGTTCCCTGTCATCTGGATGGTGGGCAAGTAGGCCTGGAAGCTCGCTGGAGGAGCTGGGTCGAGTCTGTGATGTGAGGATGATGTACTTGTGTCGGCCAGGCCCGAGCTATAGTAAGTGGAGTAGTCTCAGGTGTAGAGAGAGAGAGAGAGAGAAGCGACAAGTCGAGGTGTGTAACGCCCCAGTAACATTTAGGCTTCGACTTTCGTTACGTCATACGTTCGTGAGGCCACTTTAGCTGCCCCCCTGGGAAAGATAGATTCATTAAAAGTCTTGCGGCAGGGCCGAGCGTACCTCCATAAAAAAAACTCTCACATTAATGCGTCCGAAACGAAAAGTTAGGCAGAGTACGTCCTCATCAACATGAGAATGAAGAAAATGGAGAGTCTTTCAAAAGATTTTTTCTTTCTTCATCCTCGCTACTCCATAATAAAGTGTGAGTTATTATGCATCTCAGGTAAAGAGCTTTGTTGGCAGAGGGATAAAAAGGCCTCCAGACCTCGCAGACGAGTCATGAGTATTTAATATTAGGTTTGCGTTTAAATAACTTTGAGTACGACGTCTTGAAAAACACCTTGAACATGATGACTTCAGTCGTCTTTCCCTAAAGGTTAAGGTGTCTTGCTCAAGGGGGTTAGGTCGTCATACTCAGCAAACTAAGTGGTCGTACTTAAGGAATTAATAGCAGTGATACCTGCGGGTGAGGATAAGGCAAACAAATTTAAGTGTGTGTGTGCGTGTGTGTGTAAAATTATGACACGTCGGTTGAGTGAAAGCCCTACAATCTGACTAAGATTTCTTACGTTTTCCACATATCACCAAATCCTCTTCCAGGCCTTCACTCCTGAAACACCTCCCATCAGTCTTTCCCTTAGATTTCACAGTCGATTTAGAGGATACATATGTATTGGGGTAACCATTATCGTAGGAAACGTGGGTTGGAAAGTGCGTTATACGTATTCTTGTGTTGATGAAATGTGTATCAGGATGCCCTATGTCTTGCCAGACATTTGGAAAATGTGGTTTAGTTAATTTCTGAACTGCCCCCAAACAGGACTTCGGCCTAGTTAGCGTCTCTATAATACTCATAATTCTTCATACATTCTTATAACCTTCTGATGATAATCACAGTTCCAAGAGCTGTCCTCATAATATCTCATTAATAATTCTCTCTCGTACAACTCATACCTTTCAGTCCATTACTCAAGAAAGCTATACAAGCCTCTAACTCAAGCGGGCTGCTTTGTTCGATCTGCTAGTTAAATCTAGGTTGAAAAAATCAATAGACTTATTTTTCCTTTGCTGAGGATTAGTGAAATGTGAGGTAATGACGTTCAGAAACATTTTTTATCCATGTTGTGTGTGAGGTGAGGCGTCCGTATATTTTTTGGCTTTTCTTGGTTTTAAAAAAATGTTGTGGGTACTTTAGTAGATTTTTGTTCCACAGGTCAAATAGAATTTTAGGTTTTTCTGAGGTTTTATATCTGTGGGTTGGTAGGAATCTCGATTTCTTTTTAAGAATTTGATAATGTAAAATGTTGGTCAGTAGGCAGGTAGATATTTCAATGTCTTAGCGAAATTCTCGTCAGTATGCACGTGAACTGAATTTCGTTTTACTTAAAGTAGTGCTGGTGATTCCCTAGTCTTCCTGCATGGCAGTTAAACTTGAGCACAGAGATTAATAATTTCTCCATGAAATGTGTGTTGTCTTGTCTGTAGAGTTGTGGCGTGTGGCAGTGAAACGTGGGTTGTTTTCTCCGTAGACGTTTGAGACATTGTCACTGGAACACCAGTTGACAGAAACCCAAATGTGGGACGTGTTGGCTGTAGAGATTTGATTCTCATTGACATTTTCGAATGTGCTTTCATTCTCCTTTCAGTATAATGGGTCTGCTAGATACAGTCAAAAGACACATGATCTTAATGTTGTATGGAGAAAGTAGAGCAATATTTCACAGACGTTTAAAGCAATTACGTATGTTTTACTGCGCATTTCTAGTGGTGCAGTACCGAAGGAGAACGTGGGCAGAGAGAGAGAGAAATAAAGAGAGATGATAATGAATAACAGAAACATGGCGCTAATTACTCAGTTAATTCTAATAATAAGACGAAGTGATGTAAATGATCTGTAAAAGAAAAGATACTCGCAATCCAGAAATCGACGAATTCCGTAAATGATGCGACAGCGTTCGTTTAAAACTCTTGAACTGTTTGCCTGACGGAAATGAGAAACGGTTGCAGGAAGTGAGTTCTCCAGAGAATTCAACAATCCCTGGAGCAAACTGTACCTGAAGGTCTGGCAAATAAACCGCAAACCAACTCCCTCCTTCGTCACACACACCAGATGAAGGTGAAACAGGAACAGGGAGAACTGACATTCACAGAAAAGAAAAGCTATGGAAGTCTAATTAAAGGATGATTTAAAGTATATTGTCTGTTTTCTATTACAGCTTGATGACCCCTCACTGACATACCAGAGGGCCTACGTTTTCATTTCTCGCAATTAGCATGTCAAAGGCAAGATAAACATGCCCCTAATTGTGGCCACTCTTGATTAAAACAAGATTAACCTTATTATAGAACTGGAGAAAGTTCCTTAGGTATATGTAGACCTAGGACGAAAAGATAGGAGAACTACACAGCATCGCTGTTTTAGGGGGGAAACAAAAATCAGGCATCATAATGGTCTGTCCTCGTGTGGATGGTCTGCAAACACTAAGTGTGGGAAGCAGCAGTCAGTCATATGCCACCCACACACGCAAACAGCCCACGGGAAGCAGAGACAATGCCTATAGAACAAATAGAAGGCAGCTACATTACGGCGGACGGAAAGAGATGGCTAAAATTAGGTGACAGCTCGAGACTAAATGAAGCGGAAGGCTTTTGATTCTATTCTAGTTAAGTGGGAGGTGGAGGAAGAGCCACGGTGGATGTGTGAGCCGTGCCCCATACGAGGGGCGAATACGACCCCAATAGATATGAAATAGCTGCTCATATAAGAAATAATTACGGCATCTATATGACACCCTAAGTTTTTTTTCTGGGGGGGAGGAGAGGAGATGCAGATTCTGTGATGTTCATTGTCTTGGGTTTCCAGAACAGAGTGGAGGTTATGGTTCCGACTGACACGTTTATCTTACGGCAGGATTGTATTATGGTGATGGACAACTGGTGAGAGAGAGAGAGAGAGGGAAAAATGGCGATTTGGTAATATTATGATAAGGATTATAGTTAGAGATTTGATAGTGAAGAGAAGCAACCATGGACAGTTAAAGAAGACGATGATCGGTTGAGGATGCAGCAAAATGGCGTTAAACAGAGAAGGAGTTTGAATTTCACATGAATGGGTAGGGAGAGAGAGCTAGGTCGAAGAGCAGTTGGAACTGAGGTGAGTTCCCGTTGCTTGCTGACGCTCAGGTGGGGGTCCCGGAAACAACTCAGCCGTCCTTGGCCGATCGAGCCGTTCCGACTCAGTGCCGGAGATGCATTACTAAAGTATTACATATGTCTATACATAAATCTGGGAAGGTTTAGTGTCAAAAGAGTCGCGTGAGGTACCTGTTGTTAAGAGGTAAATGCGAGATGAACATAGGGATTGACTGTGTTTCTGGATTGAATGCCAGGAACAAACGTATGATTGTGGGAGAAATGGAAAGAAGAATGGAACGTAGCAGCCACTGCGTGGTTGGCTATCTGCCTCGCCTTCACCACAAGCCATCGAGATACCCAGGATGTCGATTTCCCCCTGGTCAGTGGTTGCCCACCACTTAAAACCAAATTGTCAGTTATGATGAACGAGAGGTAAGGACATGTTTCGGACATACAAGAGCCCTTCAACGAAAAAGCAACAAATTGAAGCAGAAGCTGATGTCTTTTGCTACGGATAACTCACCTACAGTAGTAAGCTGCAGGAAGGATTTCTCCTGAAAGCGCGGCAGAAGATTCTTTCGCAAAATTTGTCTGTTGTCACTGACTCCTCCGCATAGTATGAAATGGCGTCCTAAAGTATGATATCGTTAGGGGGACTCTTTTAAAACGGAGGCTCACAGTAAACTATTCATGTGGGGGACAACACTCCAACAAGTGGAAGGTTCAAGTACTCATCTTTAACTATTTATTACTCACCCAATCTCTTTCCCGTGAAGCGAAGAATGACATGCTGTGGGTTGACGGTAATAGTATCTTACATTCCCAGTCTCCGTGAATGGAAGGGGGAATAGTTAAAACATTTACACCAATGCCAGTGTAAAAAAAGAAAAGAATGCACTGCACAGCCTCGGACCTCGAATGTTGACGAAGGTGAGGAGGACTTAGAGTACAAGTGTGGAACAAGACACAAACTGAGACATAGGTTCGAGCCAGCACATTGCCCCCAACTCCCCCTCCTCCAGCTTTAAGTCAGCCGGATGTATACAAGCTTTCACTCAAGCTTATTGAAGATATACGTTTCTCGGCCCACGTAAAAGCTGTAATGGAGAATTTGTTTCTGATAAATTCTCGTAGAATTACCTCATCTATTGCATGCGAGATGTTGACTATGAAATTACTTAGAGGGTAGTGGAAATTTTCCCCCGGAGCAACGTATAATGCAGAACGCATTCCACGAGGATGATATAAATGCTTTAATACAAGCCTGGAAGTGAAGATCTGATAGGGATACTTTGGATAGAAAAAAGAAAAAAAAAAAGACAGTCGACTATACATCCTCGATATTAAGATGTGTGGTTGACTCAATTCACCACCGTTTCCATGACAGCTTGATAAGGTTTTAGAGTGAAGAGATTAAAGCTGATCATACCGTTTTCACATGTCGCGTAACATGGGTGTGGACTGCTCGGGACACAAACACACATTTAAAGTTGTTTGTGCTTTTTATTCTTATCAAATTCAGAACCACAGACTCGTCACTATGGCGACAGAATATATAAACAGAGGGAGTACAGGGGTCGACTGTGGGCTTGATGTTGTGATCAGTAGACCAAAGCCTCGATTCGTAACGTTATAGAATTCTCGGATAGCCATCACACTAGCTTCTCTGTACATACCATTTTATTTTTCTATCACAAATAGCTAAGAAAAAGGTTTTTGAACTGATTTGTCAAAGTGATTCGCACGTGGGCTGGCCAGGGCTCGAATCTCGTTGAGGGAAGCCGGGCCACAGGCAACCCCAAGCTTTCCATCCTCCCCTTTAGGCTGGTCGATAAATGGATACCTGGGGTGTATATATATATATTTATATATATATATAAGAAGAATTGCTCTTGTCTAGACACAGCTTGCCTGGATTCCAGACATGGATGACGCAGACAATGCAGACATGAGGAAAGGGACAAGAAAGTGAGGGAAAAATCTGATGCAATATGAACGCTTTGAATCCGACGCTGAAATATAATGTAATAAAATATTTCATTGCTCTTTGACGTCTCTACAATGTGTTCATGGGCGTGTGCGAAACAACAGATCCTCAAACACACACACACACACACACACACACACACACACACACACACACACACACACACACACACACACACACACAC
>JAYMFT010304235.1:0-10204 GCA_038088735.1 Panulirus argus | reverse complement strand
TATATATATATATATATATATATATATATATATATATATATATATATATATATATATATCTTGCGTGTAGCAGAAGACGACTAGGTGGGGCTGGAAGTCCTCCCCTCCTGCTTTACCTTCCAAAAGAAGGGACAGAGGAAAGAACCAGTGAGATTTATTCCTCTAAGGCTTGGTCATTTGTCACTCGCTAACGCGGGAAAAAGCGAACACGCATGAAAGATAGATAGATTGGCGGATAGATAGATAGATAGATAGATAGATAGATAGATAGATAGATAGAGAGAGAGAGAGAGAGAGAGAGAGAGGTGTTTCCAGATTCCGCTTGCTTGAATGAACGTCACTTTGGCGAGGCTGCATTTTCGTCAGCTGACGAGAGTACAGTCTCGTTGAGGAACGCGCTTTGAAGGAGTCCAGCCTGTCCCTGCTACTGAGCGATGCGCATCCTTGAATCTGCATAAAGCTGCTAGAGCTATCATCACTCTTTCTCCACAAAACCCACTTTGTAAAACCTACTCTGTAGAACTTACTACTGTATAAACCCTACCTTACAGAACTTACTCCATGAAACCTACGCTGGAGAAACTGTTCTATAAAACGTACTCTACAGAATCTGCTCTGTAAGTCCTGCTCTGAAAACCTGCCCTATAAAACCGACTCTAAAGAACTTGCTCTATAAAAAAAAAAACTTCTCTTCAGAACCCTTTCTGTAAAATATACTCTATAAACCTTACTCAACAGGTCCTACTCTATAAACCCTACTCAACAGATCTTAGTCAATAAATCCTACCCGACACGTCTTAGTCTACAAACATTGGTATGCTGGAGAGAGCGCAGACGGGGTCTGTGTGATATGAGGAAAGGGTTGTAGGAGGATTTGTGCAACCCACCCGTCCATTATGATCGTCCATCTGTCTACCATCACCGTCCATCCGTCTACCAACGTGCGCCATCCATCCGTCTACCGTCATCGTCTATCCGTCCACCATCACCGTCCGTCCGTCCACCGACTCCGTCCATCCGTCTATTACCACCGTCCGTCCGTCTACCGTCACCGTCCGTCCGTCTACCAACGCCGTCCGTCTGTCTTTCGTCTGATAACATGATTTCTCTTCCTGGGTTGTGCAGCTGTTGGCCGACCTCGGAAGAGTCTCATTAAGGTGTTGGGGTAAGAGTTCCACGTTCCAGACGAGAAATGATTGAGGGAAGTTTTTTTCCAGAGAGCGTCATCGGTCAGGTCGGCTTATCCTGGAAACACTTTCGGAGAGACTCGTTAGAATTCCTTCTGTGTTCCAGAGCCAAGCCAGTCTCTCCGACTGTGAGGCCTTGGCTGGTGTTGAGCCAGAATGGGAAAAGTTGAACACATGGTTACATAAACTCTGAAGAGGATGTCTATCTTTTTCATCCTTCTATTTCTAACATTTGACAACGTTAAGACTGAGGAATGAGGAGATAGAATTACGTCAATTTGTGCTTACGTAACCCACTTTTTACATGGCTTTGATATCCATGACTTTATATTAAATGATAGACTATTTCGTTTGTTCTAATAGGAATTGAAAAAAATGTCTTTGGAGAGCACAGCTCGAGATAAGTAGCGTTGTAAACTGAAATGGGCAAGTTTAAGATTACGAAGTCAAAAGATTTACTTTTTCGTCCGTTGTCTGTGATCACGACACTCACCACAAGGAAGGGAGGTGAACGTACAGTGTATGGGGGACCATCAGCTGTGATTCTGTCGAGCCACAAACACATAAAAGTCAGACAGATTCTTCTTGATAGCTTGGCTTTTGATCGAGACGTTTGAAGAAGTTCACAAACATCATCAAACATGAAACATCTGCGAGACACTGTGGATTGTCCTCTGCAAGTTGTGTAGAGCTAAGACTCAGCTTTTCACAGCTTCAGAAATATCATCCTGCCTTAGATAAACCTAAGTTGTGAGGAGAACAAATTGGTCATTCGTTATAGCCTTAGCTGATTGTAAGTGCAGTTATAATCAGCAAAGATGAAACAGATATAAGGAAAGATATGCCTCATATGTCCAAAGGAGAATTGTGCATGAAACCGAATCACTCTGGGCTACAGTGAGGAAAATTCACTTCAGTAGTCGTAAAAATGCTCAGAGGCCAACGAGACATTTATCTTTTGGAATTGTTGAACTCAGAAGAGACAAATCGCACTTTGCCAAACATATGATAGAGCTTTTTGATCTAGAACAGAGATAAATCTTTGAGGTTACTGAAACACACGAGTTCTTTTCCCAACCACAAGTGTGTTTGGGAGAGGTGGAGGTCTGGGCAAGACGAAAGCTTATCACAACTCGCGAGTCGCGTTCTGGAGAGCGTTCACTTCATGCCACTTTATATGTGAATTTCAATACCTAAGTGATCGTACCTGGTGACATGAGACGTGTGAATGAAAAAAGCAAGCTAAGTGAAGAGTTTGACGCTTCTGAACTTTTTGTGAGGTACGCATGTAGATGCGAAGCCATCTGCATACAGAGAAGTCCATTTAGTCTCCGACGGGTAGTAAAAGTTCTTGAAGAGGTTTTAGGAGAGAAAGAAGAGCCATAAAAGTGGTTGACTGCTGGTAAGAAGGTGCCACAGTTTAAAGCAAGTAGGCTTCCATAAAGCAGCTCTTGTCCCATTCCGGATCAAAAGACGAACTCGTAATTTCCCGTATGCAAAAGTCTTTGAGGATTTGTTTAGTACAAATCTTTGGCAGTTATCCCAGATGGTCACGCAAACTTCAAGGCTAGTGTACTACTGTACGCTGTTACAAAAACTTACTACATTATGATTACACTATGTCAGGGTGACCTTTACATGAAATAGTAACTGCAATGGAGGGGTTCAATCCAGTTTTTGAAATACTACAGATTACACGGGACCGACCACATTAGCATAATATGATTCTGCAACATAATTGGCTCAAATTCTATATCTCTGCTACGATTTCAACTTGACTGATTGTGTGCACTACGAGGATATCGTATATAGTGAAACGTATTGTTTAAGCAGCATTTTACTATATGCACTAAAATACAGTACTGTAGGTTTTTAAAGGTTTACAAGATGGGTTGCTGGAATATTGTTTTCATTTTGTGCAATGCATGTGCGTTTGTTTTAAAATGACTCATTTTGATAGCCATATGTCAGGAGTTCCTCCGACCAGTGTGTTGGCGATTTGATTAAATAATTCTATTGTCGAAATCTAGTAAGCCAGTGACCTCAAGGTCAAAGATGATAGTGAAATATTTACCTTCTGTATTTTCTTACGTCGTGTGTTATTCTGTGTTTGTTGTGTTAAGAAAGAGGAACGCGTTGTAAATCTGCCCGGTTTTGTCATGAAAAAAAAAACCGTCGGATCGTAAATATTCGGTGCATAAGAAAAATACACAGACGAGTTTTTTTTTTTTTCTTCACTATTTTCCCCGCTACGCAGTTTATGGTAGCTGCCCTTCGGCACGATATATGTCAGCCCTCCATTCAAAGCCCCCTAGAGAGCTGTGGAGCTTTACACATACCCCTAGACCACTCGCTCAAATGTTACATAAATAAGCATGGTAGGGGGACAGGAAGGGACACACACTCACCGCTCGAGACGAACAAGACACGCGCCAGTGTAGCCAACACGAGTGGAGTATGGCAGACACGAAGAGGGAATTTCGAGGCACAAATATATAGGAACAAGTGAGGGAAGACGGGAATAGCTAGAGGGAGAACTGGCTGGCCGTTGGTTGCTTGGCGCTCCAAAAGGATGGAGGGACTGAAGACTTGGAACCCAAAATAACAGGGACCTGACCATTAAGACGTATCGGATCTGGGCAGAATATCGGATAATTTTCTGATTTTAAAAACTTCCTGACTAACGACTTGGCAACGATAAAACGCATCTTCTTTCATGCTGACAACATATAGTATTACGCTGTATCGAGCTAACAGATATTCTTTTCATACGTGGTTTACTGAGAAGAAATACAGTAGAAATACAGTGCATGGTACTTGTATGGAAATTCACAGGAGAGATTACTTTGGATGGTGAGGTTGGGATTTTCGACCACAACACTTGCATATGTAACGTATTTCTTAAGTGACTTCAGCTCAGCATACGCGAGGCGAAAATAATTGAATAGAAAAATATAAAACGAAACGACAAAAACACTGTAGACCAGGATTTTAAGGGAAGTAGTTAAGTACTGCAACTGTATAGAAAAGCGAACCATATCCACTGCGAAAATCTTCAGAGTCATTAGACAGGGGAACTCATGAGAAAATGATATAATGCGTTGGATCTGTTTTCCCGTCAAGTAACGCAGCTTTAATATGGCATCATCCCCTCCAGTACCTTATACTCAGATCACAACCTAATAGAACTGCAGACAGTTATGGTTGCCAAACTACGATGACAAGGCACGCGCCATGATTGAAGGTAATTCAAGAAATATTTCAAAAGTGAGAGTATAAGGAGGGAAGAACTGAACAAATGAGCTGTCTGTGGTATAATAGGAATCACTCTTGAGTTGCAAAACATCAGAGGTGTGTGTGTGTGTGTGTGAAGGCGTTAATTGCAGAGGGAGGCAGAAAAAGATGGACCACACACAAATCACTGAAAAGAAGAGCAATAGGTCCAGACTTGAAAAAGAGATGGCGTTTCCTTTATTGGACGCGGGAACGAGCAGTAGGCCCTCTGAAAGGAGCCACAATTCAGATAACAAAGAAAAGCAAACCTGACAAAAGAAATGGAGAAGTCGTCCGCCCTAACCTCAAAACATCTACGAAACACAGGAAAGAACGAAGAGAATCATTAGCGGCCTGGTGGAAAAAACAAAAAATATTTTTAGAAAATGTACAGAACTCAGAGCCTCTAATTACCAGTGACTAGTCGAGAATATGCGAGGACACACACACAGGTGATAACAAGGAGATAAATAAGACACTAAAAAAGCATTAAGAATTAATGTTAAGTTAATCTAAAATTAGCCTAAAGATAATCGATCCATTATTCTTATTTCCAGAAGAGGTATTCTCCCCATGTCACACGTAGCTGATATTTTTGCTACACTGGACGACTGAAGAAGAGAGAGGGGCCAGTGACAATATGCACACGCACCTGTTTCAGGACCAGCAGACTCCTTGGACCTCTACCCTGTCAAATATTCCCTGGAAAAAAGATTTTGGATTTTGACATAATCCCGGAACATCTGAAACTGATTCACGCAAAGTCCCATTCGAGAAAGGAAGTAGAGGAGCTGCAACTAGGAAAGCCAATATTCGTGAGTGAAGGCAGTATGTCTCCCTCCTCACTGTCACTCACCACTGTGCTCACTTTCAGGTCAGACCAAAGGCCATCTTTTACCTCACCCTCACGCGTCATGCCGAAGGGAATCTTCACAAGATCCTCATCTTCACGAAGCCCTTAATGTCACTGTGCCATCATCATCGCTATACTCTTACCTGCATTACCCACTGAAATTTCCGACATCCTTGACACAACTGACATCTAAGCCTGACTCATACGGCTTAGGTCAGAGGTCACCTTCTCTACACCTTCATCTTTACCCCAGCCTCGACACCGCTGGCATTTAATCTGGCCCTCTGCAGCTCAGAGGTTCAAGCCATCTTCATTACGACCGACCTCATCTTTACTACACATTCGAGACCGCTGGCAAGAAAACTGAGAAAGAATAGAAATAAAATAGATATGTAACAGCAAAAACAAAAACAAAATTGTTATCCTCCCACAGAGGGACACAAAAACTGCCAGCCGTTGGCCGTAATATGACACATTTGTCACATTTTCCGGAAGAATCATTAGACTTTAGTTGACTGATTATGCAATCAAACGACCTGCATTACTCGAAGCAATGTGATTTTGAAACCGGAAAAGTCTTGCCTCTATTAGTTATTGGATGATTTCGGTTGAATTTGCACAGGCTCAGGAGAACAAGCGAAATGCTGATGCGATGTGCACATACCTCAGAAACATTTTGGCAGATGTAGACACTATGGTAGCGCACGAAACTTAGAAAATGAGAAAAAGTAGAAAAACGGGAAGACGGATATTCAGCCTCTCAACAAACAAACCACTACGCTTTGTCGATCAAGTGATCTTCAGTGCCTTATCGTAAGGAGCCCTGTCCCCGGCTAGCTGTGCAGTTGACACAACGGACACGGAAGACCGTAACAGTACTGAAACCATTAGAAGAATTCAGTATAGAAATACACACCATAAGGGACCTGGACCTCCAGAGTGTACCAGGCCAGCAAGGGTGTCGTGCACGGCGCCTTAGCGTTCGATAACCCGACGGGACAGAGCAGCAACGCGATTATAAAGTCCCAGAGAGAAATCTTGGGCGGTAGCAGGCCTCCGAGATCCACATAAAGTCTACGTAACGTAACACTTTGGAAGCCTCTGGGCCACCCGCTTGTTTATGAATCGGGAACGTTCCAGACTGTGTCGTCCATCGTGTTTGCCTGGAAAACGTACGTGCAAATGGGTACGTTATTTGTTTTATTGGAATACAAAACATGTTACAGTAAATTGTAATATCATCTTTTTGTCTGAATAGCGCACACCGTGATTTTTAATATCACCTCTTTTATTCGAGAGCAAAAGGTAAATATACATATATATATATTTATTTTTTTTGTCAGTGTCATGTTTGTTTTATTTGAATGTGAAAGGTAATATAGTAAAGTGGATGGCGTTGGTGGGCTGTGGACCAGCAGGAGAGGCGGCAGATGGCACTGGAGGGTACACAGTAATGCCCACCAACCAACATTTGTCTTGCTTTGCCGAGGATTTAACCCTGATTGAGGAACGGCCCACGTCTTCACCACCAGCCTCACCCTCACCGCTCAGGACATACTCACGCACCCTCCCTTCCACCACGCTGGGAAACACACTCACAGGACATACTTAATAAGCACACTTACAGAGAGAGAGAGAGAGAGATTTGGTCAGGGGACGGAGTGGAACACAGTCAGAGACCGCACTTAACAAGCACACTCCCGGTGAGACACTCGGGGAACAGACTCAGGGAACACATTCGAGGGAACGTTCAGGAGACATGGTTTGGGGACGCTCAGGGAGACGCACTCACGAGACACTCTCAAGTGATGGTGAGAGATCATACTAGGAGGACAGCGCATTGAGTGTGGACGTCCAGGCAACATACTCATTCCTCACACTTTAGGGAGATGCAAGAGGCGAGAGGCGCAATCTTGGGAAGCACTCGAGAACCATTTGAAGGAGGAACACTCTTATGGGAACCCACTTCTGGGACACGCTCAAGAGGATACATTCGAGGACAGGCTGAGGGGAACTCAAATCGGACACACAAGTAGACAGACTCAGCAGACACACTGCACGTATAGTGCCTGCTGGTAGTTTTGCTGTGTCCCTACTCTCTTTTCAAGGCAACTATCTCCCTGAAGCACTCGGGGCGCAGGGACGAGCCCGGAGGTATGACCACTGTGCACGACGGTACGATCCTTGGATATAAATGGCCTGGCCTGACCTTATACCAAAGGCCAGGCCTTCATACCCAAGGCTCGTACCGTCGTGCTCAAGGGTCGTACCGTCGTGCTCAAGGGTCGTACCGTCGTGCTTAAGGGTCGTACCGTCGTGGTGGTGCTCAAGGACAGTACCGTCCTGCTGATGGGGTCCACCGTCATGGAATTTGACGTAACGCCGGTGACGGACACACGCCGTCACTAGAGGGTCTGTGGATGATGGAGGAACAGAGGACGGCCGAGGTGCGCAAGTGGACTTGGGCCAGCTACTGTCTGTGGGGTGTGACGCCCTCGAAGACAGTTAGTTCTCAGGAGGATGCCTCAGGCCGGGGAAACAATACGAAACAGAAATGAATATTGGGGCAGATAGCAAACCCTCGGGGTAAGGCGGGTGAAGAAAATACATAAAGTTTAGATGTTTAGAAATGGCAAAGTGCGGGAGAAAGAAGAGGATTCTGCGTGTAAGTTACACTAGAACATATACAAGTAAAATTGGTAAAAGGAAAATGAGGTTTGAGGTTTTCTTTACGTAGAAAAGGGGTTAAAGAGGAGTCAGGAAACCTGTATGTGGCTGTGGGAAGAAGGATCAAATATGGACAAGAGCAGAGACGGCCGCGAGAGCCAAACCCATCATGGTGGGAGTAGAAGGGTGGGAGAGGGGTCATAGGGTCATTGGAGGGCGGGGGGGTGGGGGTGTTGGGGGGAGGATGTCCCCACCCGCGTCTGCCGTCCCTAACTCCATCAGGACCACACCCACGCCACCCCCAACATGACCCAAACTCCTACCACCCCTAACCCCAAAATGGCCACATCTTTTGCCACCCTTAATCCATACCGGACGTGCGAGGTCACACTCAGGTGACCCTTGTGCGTCACAGTAGGTTAGGTGACGCTGGGGAAGGTCAGATCGCGACATTTCATCTCGGAATGATCCCTCTGGGTCACGTACGGAAAAGGGGCAGACCCTCAGGTGAGAGGGGTGGGTGCACGGTAGGTTTTGTGACGTCGCCTTACGTCACATGAGGTCACTGTAGATGAAATTAGGTCATCCATGGTCACAGCAAATCACGCTCCATCATTTCAGGTCATTACAGTTCAATATAGATCATGGCACATAACACCAGGTCACGCTAGGCGAGATCAGGTGACCTCAGGTCATATAAGACCACGATACATCCCACTAGATCACTCTACATGACCTCAGGTCACATCAGGTCGCAGCAGGTCACGGTACATCACCCTCGATCACTCTAGATGAGACCACGTCACCTCAGGTCACGACAGACCAGGCCTCGTCCACTGTCCGAGAGCTCACACTAGACCTCACTGGGGCACTGAACACTTTTTAATTCCTCCAACTTTTATCGCATTATGCGAGGCTATTCCCTTACCCCCAACGACCTACTGGCCGCTATAACCCCCAGCAGTTGGTGGGCAACAGATGCGGCCTCGCACCAGGAAACTAACTAACTGCCCTGGACTGCATTTTTCACAGCGCGAAGGAAATTATACCTCCCCTGCGGGCGCTGGCCGCCGTTCGTTAGCTGTAATGTTGCTCGCCAGCAACTCAACCCGACCTTGCAGTTGGCTGGCCGCAGATGCGCTCACCCGCGACACCCTCCGCTTGCTCCGAAAGCTGCTCACTTAACCGCTTTATCGCGAGGATTTGTTTATTTTTCATAACACTCGCTTATTCAGTTACTTTTCTGATGTGTTACTTATAATTTTTTCATTTTACATACTATGAACAATCAGATAATCACACGTCAATGTTCTCATAAATCCTCTTTCTCACGGCTTGATTAGATAGTAAGTTATAACCGGCCCGGTCAGTTATCTACGTCGTTAGTTCATTATTGGTTGAGTTATTCATGTTTTTGGTCAGTTATTTAGAAAATTATCCCGTATTAGCATTAGGTCAGTTATTTAGCAAATTATTCACCTTATCTCCCTGGTTAATAATTTAGAAAATTATTCCTTATTAACCTCAGGTCAGTTGTGTAGCATATAGTTCACCTCGTAAGTCAGTTACGTTACCTTGTAAGTCAGACAATCTGTGTCATCTATTTCACAAAACGTAATTTCTAATCTATTTCGAGTATTAGCTTGTGAATGTCACCGTTTTCGTGAGTCATTTCACGTCGGGAACGATTTCCCTGAAACCCATGAGTTTGTGAGGAATCTGTGGCATTTCCTGTCCCATCGTATTCATTTAGGCGCAGCAGGAATGGCTTTGTGTCCGCTGGCTAGACAAAGGTATGTCGGATTGGGGGTGATTACCGATCTCTTTTCGGGGTACGGGGACCTAATGTGGCCGATGGAGGCGGGAGGAGGTGATGTAGTACAATGACTTCCGTATCTCGCGCTAGAACAGAAATCGACTCTCAGAATTACGTACTCGAAGCTCTTCAGCACGACGGTACGGCCCTGGAGCACGACGGTACGTGCTTTGAGCACTGTGGTACGGTCCTTGAGTACCGCCACAGTCGGGGGTTTTGGCCATTGACATCCCTTCAAGTACTCAACAGTCGTAATGGCGTGTCGCAGGATGGCCCGACCGTCGTCCTGCTCAAGGGATCGTACGGTACAAGTCGTGTCCGCCGAGGGCCGCTGCAACCTCGCTTCAAGAGGAAGAGGGGGGGAGGGGAGAGGTTCCTGTTGGGGGGCAGGAGGGGGGGTGTACGGGG
>JAYMFT010304234.1:0-23677 GCA_038088735.1 Panulirus argus | reverse complement strand
GTGAGGATTTTCCCTCTAAGGCTCAGTCCTCTGTTCTTAACGCTACCTCGCTAACGTGGGAAAAGGCGAATATGTATAAAAAAAAAAAAAAATATATATATACTGTGCATATATGTGTGTGTATGTATATGTGTGTATGTGGGTGGATGGGTCTTTCTTCGTCTGTTTCTTGGCGCTACCTCGCTGACGTGGGGAACAGCGATCAGATATAATAAATGAATATAAATAATACATGAATAGATAGAGTACAGTACTGAGCTTCATTTAAGCACATGGATTTTGAGTCTTGATATGATGCTTCTCTTAAAAGTGTATTAAAACGAGACATGATGTAACATACATACCAGGACAGTGATACTGAATTTGCCTTTCTAATGATATTGAATTGGAAAGGCAAAGTAAAAAGTTTGTGTTAAAGAGAAACTTGTTTAGCAGTTGTAATGACTGAAGTATTGCATGTAACACCATGTATTGAATGTAGGAAATAACAAAGTAAGTAATTAAGGCAATATTTATAGCCTCCTTATAAAATTACGTTCACATTGTATCATATATTTAGGTGGCATGTGCAGTATGTTTCTTGCTGTCTCCGGGAGCCTCTTTCATTACTGGTGAAACCCTGAAGGTTGATGGGGGTGGCAGCCTTTATTCTCCTCTTCTTTGGCAAATTCAAGGTGAGCTCTTTTATATAGCTACTCAAGATGCGGACCCTGCAAATGGTAACAGTATGTATTCAAATATGCTTATTGCAAACTTGTTCTTATAGCACATATGCTAGTATTTTCTGAATTTGACAATGAAAACATTTGCTTATAGTATACAAGTAAGTGTCGTCTGTGTTTGTCTGTTTAATCACTATATATCTATTGCAGAGAATTCCTTATTAAATTTTCTTCATGGAGCAGAGAATTCCTTATTAAATTTTCTTCATGGAGCAGTCTCAGTTCATCATTGTTAACATCTCTTGTACATTATCTTTTCCATTTCCATATATAAGTTAAAATTGTTAACCAGGTAGTTGAGTGAATTTATGCATGGGATCCATTGGACCTTATACTGTAATAGGGCAGATCATTTGTTAAAAAGAAAAAAGTCATATTGTGTACCATGGTAAGGTTGGTGTCATGGTTCATCTTCAGTGCAGATGCTGTATTGTTTGGTGTGATCTTTCAGTTAGTCAACACCATACCAGAAATGTAAGTAGCAAGACTAGGGGTGTCCAGTTCTGGAGGCCTACCCAGATAGTGCACAGAAGACATGTCATACCTGCTATTTTTTCCACCTGTATATGTTTCACTGGCTTGTGCAATTGCCTTAATGCTTTCAGCTCATCTTTTGGTAGATTTTAATGGCCTTCAACCATTCTGATCATAATAATGTGATTAAAGCACACTGATCCTTCTTTGTACATGTCAATGAGGTTGTTGCCATGTTTATGAAATGTAAGGTAATCAAATAGTTGTGCTTCGAGGGGGGGTCAGTTACTGTGTGCTGTGAAAGTAATTCCTTTCTCTTGATGTAATAGAAATGTTTTATTTCTTTACATATTGTTGTGCCATCAATATCAAGGCAGATTTACATATAAACCATCATTATATTTTTCATAAACCTGCTCAGCTTTCTTACCCTAGTGAGGTAGCAACAGGAACAGATGGCTGAGCCCATGAGGAAAAATCTTATCTTAGCTCCAATGCCTTTTGTAAAGTGATAATACCGAAGGGGAGAATTTCCAACCAACCCACACCTGTCCCTTTTAAGTTGCCCTTTATAGCTCTCATTAGGTGCATGGATTTGAAGTGAAATATTTATCATCTGTTTTTAAACATATGTATGGATTTACTTTCAATCATTGTAATAGATACTTTGCTTCATTTAAGGTCAGATTTTTGCCCATGAGTCTGTAACCATTACTACAAGTCAAATCAGATGAATCTGTCCCTAAGTAGCTTGTTAGATCAAGATTATGGAAGCCTTTGATAATTTTGAATGCCCGTGTAAATCACCTCTTAACCTTCTCTATTATCTTGCTTTCAGCCATTTATAAGATTTTCTTTGGATTTGTATCTCAGTCGTTGAATCATCTTGGTAGCTCACCTCTGTATTCTCTGTCTTTTTTGTAGTAGGGTAACCAAAACTGAATGTAACATTCAAGGTGGGGATGCATCAGGAACTTGTAATGAGTAAGGATAATTTCCCTGAACCTAAATTCAATAGTTTTACCTTTAAATCCAAGTATTTTGTTTGCCCAGTGTACTTGTTTCTTGACTTTAGATTACAAGGGCTTATTACAAGAGAATTCATACTGTAGCTTGCCTTTTCATTTTTACTCCTGATATGTAAAACTTTGCACATATTGCTATTAAAATTTATATGCCACCTGTGAGCTCAGTCATCAGTTTGTCTATGTCCATTTAAAAATGCAAATATTCGATTTCTGTTGTAGATTAATTTCCCAACTTAGTAACTCCTGCAAATTTTGATATATGAAAAAGAGAACCAGTATTAAGACTGATCCTTGCGGCACAGCTCTAGTTATGTTCAACCATTCTGAAGCTTGACCATTATTCACAGCTCTTTGTGTATGGCCAGTCAGCCAATTTCCAAACCACCGAAGTACAACCCCATCTACACTACGTGACTTAATTCTTAGTTAATAACATTACTTAGTAATTATTGTTATTATTTGCCGTTTCCTGATTATGCCAAAATTATTTTCATCAATTACTTCATCAATTAGTTTTTGAGGAACTTCAGTCAAAATTAAGTTGGCTTTCCTTGCTGTTACTTTTCCCTGTATATACTTATGTGAAGGACCATCATCTGCTAGGAATTCCTGTAACTTTGAGGTTTCTTATTACAAAAGAGAAACTCTTCCCAGTCCCTCCTTTCTTTCTTCCCATGCTCCTTTGTATCCTTTACTAAAGACAAAATGCTTGCATAGCCAGTGCAGAATTTTAATTGCAAAACCTTTCTTCCTTTAACAGAGCACAAAAAATTACCAGCCCATTCTTGGACTTACAAAATTCCAGAAGATGAAGAAGACATTTTACCAAAGCCAAAGTTATAATGCTTACAGGTATGACTTCTGCATATAAAGTCTGCAGCTTATTAATATTACTCACTTTTATGTTTCAAATGTAGAACATCTCTTGTTTTGTAAAACTAATGTATATATGATTGAGATCATCAGTAGTATTTTTAACCTCTAAAGCATACTTTAGTCATTATCTGTACATTTATACTTTGTAATTCCAGGTGAAAGATGATTTACCACTCATTTGTTGCTGTTGGGAGGGTTATGTGACTTATAGTTTAGTGTAGATACAAAAGATTGTTAATATTGGTAAAGATTAGCCCAAGATTTTTTTTCTCATGTATGTTCACCATTTCTCATTTTAGTGAGGTAGCTCCAAGAACAGAAAAAGAAATGGCCTCATTTGATCACTTACATACAGCCTCACAGATCACTTGAGATAAAGCATTAAAGTGAACCTTTAACTTCAGCAATCCAAGCGCTTCACTCTTGTGAACACTAAAATTTGTCAGGAGAAAGTATTTTCATCCATACTGCCTCTTTATACAAAATACTTGCATTACATTCAATCTCAAATAATTTTTCAGCATCTACACTTACTTTTTCCATTTACAGGAATTTTCACAAGAGCAAATGTAGCAATTTCCAATCATTTTCACCATGTTTGAGTTATACAGTGCTGTCACCCCACCTCACTGACATCTCTATTAATGCCACATCCACAAAATGTTGACTTCACACATCCTCGACATAACACCTCACCTTAAACCACTCATTCATACCACCACTTACAAAACACATGCATTCCTTTCATTTTAGAGAGTCAAATTCTTAGAGAGCTTTCCTTTTCATTTTATCATATGTCTTTTTCAAAACCATAAATGCTGCATACACTTATTCCTTTAGAACTTGCTCTGTGACATGGGTGTACAGTTGGTCTATATGCACTCTTCCTTTCCTAAATTCACTTTTATCACCTCTCAGGGAGTTCACTATTCGTTTAATCACAGTCAACCACTAATCTAAAATACTCCTTTCCAACCAAACTAAGAAGA
This sequence comes from Panulirus argus, assembly GCA_038088735.1. Lineage (NCBI taxonomy): Eukaryota > Metazoa > Arthropoda > Malacostraca > Decapoda > Palinuridae > Panulirus > Panulirus argus. The sequence continues at coordinate 19,588 of JAYMFT010304234.1, read as the reverse complement.
ATTATTCCTCTGTATTACTCATTTATTAATATTGACTCAGACTTTTCTATAGTGGAATAATTACTGCCTTAGTCTAACCTACAAATGCATGACCACATATGCCAGATTTTTCAAATATTCTCTTGTTATTGTATATTTCATTCAAGTCTTTAATTCTTAGCTATTTTTTACATACTGAATATTCAGATAATGTTTGCTAGCAAGTACAAGAAAGTTTTCCATTATACAGTATCAGATGACAGATGAGAATATAGAGGTATCTTGTAATGCCATTAAAGGAAGTTCCTATACCCCTCATTTGTACCCAGTAGCTTTCCTATCTAGTGTAGTATCATTGCCAGGTAAGGGAACAAGGTATATTAGTACATGATGAGACCGAGGAGAATATACCACTACTCTTCATCTTGTGTCTCAAAAATTTTATGTAAAGCATGGCAAGTGTATTGGTATTTTTCTTCTGTACACTACATGCCAAAGTGGGAATGATTGATGGTCATGCAATTGAGGAAAATGAGTTCTCAGTTGGAATGATGGATTCTGAGTAAGGATCTTGAATATGTATGATGAAAAATGTGTTTCTACATTTCTCTGTGATTTTACAAAAACATACCTTTATCTTAACTCTGTGGTTTTGGGTGGATCTAAAGCATATGGTCTTTCATATTACACAGATCTTTAGCCAATTTTCCCATATACTAAAGTTTTCACTCAAATTGTCGTTGCTTTCAACTTACCTTAAATTGATGCTTTGGCAATTTATAATTTTGTACAAGGCTGTCTCATATATATATATTTCCGAAATGTGTATAATAATTTCTCCAGTTCATCATATATTAAAGTACATTTAGATTATGTATAGGAAGCACAGCACCAAAGCATTCAAAAAAGCATGAGACGTAAAGGCCCTTATATCTCATTGAATGCAGCAATATCAACAGACTGTACAGTATCAGCAAAATCACGAATTTTATGAATAAGATTATCAATTGAAATTTTATCATCCTCAACAGTACATAAGATTGATAATTTGTTAACCCCACTTGCTAGAGGGTTTAGTTTGCTAGCACCCCACTGAAGACCATCCACCTTAATTGAACGTACATGTTCCTCCATTGCCTTAATGTCAGTTCCATCATTCCTTGGTTTCACATCCAGCATCACTGAAGATTTGGCAGTAGAGCCTGGTTTCCTTGACTTTTTTTCAGCATTAGCTTGCAGCCGTTCTTCACGAACTTTTGCTGCTTCTTGATCCTCTACATCTTCAGAACCAAACAAATCAAAGCCCTGATCATTATCCCCACATTTTAATTCTTTGTTCTTTACTTCTGAATTTGATATAGCTTCCATTAGTGGTTCACTTCCATTTGTTGGCTCTTGGTATTCATTCTCTTCTTTCATTGGTAAAACAGTAGGGGAAGTTAGACCATCTTGTAATGTTAGCTTGAACTCAATTCCAAGCGACTTAATATGGTTGTACCAGCGAAGAGCATGAAGAAAGGTTTCTTCAGGAGCTTTAGTCAGGGCAGAGAACACCTCAACATCCACCTCTGAAGGGGCATGCCCACAGATGTAACTTCGTTCTTCTAGGTAGTCATTTAAAATCTGGAGTCCACAAGCTGTTTTCACATCACCAAAAAATTCCATTAATCTGAAAAAGTTTTATGCTCAATCAACATAGTATTACAATGTGAACATATATGCAAGTTTAATGCAATAATACCCCAGTAAAAAGTTTGTCTAACTCTCCAAAAACATCATTTCACTTGGGTGATGGGCTGGCTACTCAAGCAGTTAATGTGGCAAAGTTCAGATGAAAAAAAATTATATAATTAGGTAACAAAGATGAAAGGATGAATGTTGTGGCATTGTTTTAGAAGAGCTGGCTAGTCTGGGGCCAAGGTGGGTTGATCCAATAGGGTATTGACAATCCAGGCAGGAAAGATAGGCCAGAAGCAAAATAAACAGTAGCAGACTTCTTTTAAGATTCTCAGATAGTCCAGCTATCAAAGAGTTGGTGGAATGATAACCTTACCAGCATGGTGTTACTAGAGTTGGACTAAGGGTTGCTGAGTGAATAGGGTGGTAGCTTCTAAGCAGAAAATAAGTATAGGGTACAAGATGACAAAGTTGCTTGGAAAATTTTCAATATGTAGTAACAGTCTAGGGTAAGGGGCAGCATTCTTTTTGTTGAAGTTATCCATGGTTGCAGGGACAGGCTCTGCACACAATAAATATTCAGAACACCTGAATAATAGGCACATTCAGAACTATGAACAGTGGGCAATACCCTTTAAACTATTGTTATCAAGTTACCCTTACTTTTGCTCTCATACTAAGGAAAACCGTTTCACACCTACTTCAGTATCCTTGAAGGCTTGTATGATGTGTTATGAAATCAGTGTATCAACAACTATTGTTCTTTAAATAGAAATCTATAGGACACTGTGCTTCTGCTTAGTATAAGTGAATTAAATCTTACCTTGCCACATGGGAATAAAACTTTAAAAAATTTTGAAGTGGTTTTTCACAAAATTTTAAAGTGGTTTGTTTCAAGCTCATAGTAAGTTGAGAGCACAAGGTCATTAGTTTTGTTAAAACTACCAGTTTTGAAAGCTGAGGAAAAAATGACATGAGCTTTTTAGAAGTACATGAATTTCATAACATGGCAATAGTTCTTAAGTGGTCTGAACAATATTTTGCTAAATGACAGATTAATTTCAGACACAAGATATAAGGTCAGTAATTTATGAAACAATTGTTATAAAGTATATTTATCTTAATATTTAGAAATTGAAGCTACCCAGTTCAAAACTGCCTAAGTATGGCCTAGTAGTTGCTACAGGATTTGGATCATGAAAATTTATGAAGTTTCTAAATAATATATACTGGGGCACAACAGTAAATTGATATGCATTTCTTTTTAGAAAAGTGATTAAAACCACTAAATTTCAAAGCAGTTCACCTCAAACTTACAAGTTACAAACACAGAATTAGAAACGTACATACATAAAATGTATAAAATAAGAAACAGTTGCTTCATAGGTATATGATATGCATGTAACCACACAAAAGCTACCACTCCGAAAACAGTCCATACCAAAAGCTGATGAGGTGTAGACTAATCTGGAACGTACAAGACAGAATAACTGTTGCAGTGCTGATAAGATATTCAGATCATAAGTGGCTGGGATTGAAATATATAAAGCCTGAATATCCCCCTTACAGTGACCAAACAGTTGTGTACATTATATCTGTTACTTCCACTCATACCTCATCATTGCATGCTAGTTTAAGGCATGTCTGCTGAAACAGCTACACAACATAAAGCATGCATCAGTCACCAAGTGTCATAAAGGCAAGAATTAGATAGATAAATGATCATACCTATAAAGAAGCTTATGAAGTGACAAAATTAGAATAGTCATAAATTAAAAAAAAAAGTCTATTGTCAAAATCAACTATAGCTGAAATTATTTGCCTTTCAGGCAAAAATGGAGCTTGTATAACTACAGATCTCTAGTTTGAGTGTACAGACTCTAGTTAATTGTAAAAAAGAGAGCATAAACACAAGTAACTTTTGATGATTTCAGTGTCACCTCTCAAGTTTTAAATGCAAGTCAAAGTAAGCCACTTTTAGTGGTATGCTGAAGAATACAAAAGTACACAACCAGACATCAAAGAGTGGCTCAGAAAAGAACTCAAACATAAAACTTAACCAGACTCAGTTAAGTGTGAAATGTTGGTCAGTGCCACCTACTTTTGTTTCAGTGCTGAAGTGCTTCTTAGTATGCATATGAAGTTACATGATTGTACATAAAGTAATGGCTGAGAACTAAACTCAGATGTAAAAACTAGAGTAAACAAGGCATGAAATATGGGTCTAGCCAACCTACTTTTGTGAGGTGCTGAAATACTATTCATTATGCATTTCCATATAAGGTTACACAGTTACACAAATGTACATCACATAGTGGCTGAGTACTGAATTCAGATTTAAAACTATCTAGAGACAATGATGCATGAAATGTATATCAGTGTAACCTACTTTAGGTAGGATGCTGAAGCCATATGTATTTTTTAGATATGTGAGCGTTCAGCAGATAAAGGGTGAGAACTGAACTTAAGGTTAAATTTAAACCTCAAGGTGTGGCCATGGTTGCCTTGGGAAAGAGATTAGTTCTTCCATTACTTTGTACAGGAGATCTAATGACATTGAAGGTACAAAGATAAGAAAGTCAAATATTGAGGTTTAAAAATCTGGGGTATTGTTAGCCAAGTAGCAACTTGGAAAGTCTGACATCAAATCAGCAGAACAAAGAGTGCTGTATTTATCAAGTTACTGCTGTTGTGATGGAGAAATAAAGAAGTAAATAACTATGTTTATACTATTTCATTGATTAGACAAAGCAATTGTAAACACCATGACAAAAACAACGTTGCAAGTAATGATTGTAGGTGGCAAAAGGAGAAAGCTCTGTAGACAGCTATAAGATACAAATAATAATAAGGGGGTGCAAACATCAGGTAAAACAAGGGAAAACAAAGAGAGAACTGGTTCACTTGTTTTAAAACAATTTACATCCAAAAGAAATATAGCTGAAAGCCTCAGTTAAGACTTATAGACCTAAATGTAGATTTCCAGATGAAGACACTTTGACAACAGGAACAAAGAATTGAAAATTTAAGTGAAAAAAATTAAAGAATCAGCTATTTGACCAAGAGAAAGGTTTGAAGGCTAATATGTTTAACAGTAGAGAAATGAAATGTTTAACGTCAAAAAGTAAAAAATTTTTAGAAAAAGATGAAATTTCCTTGAGAAAGGTGGCAGCTGAGTAATTATGGTTATGGAAAAGGTAGGAGCTCTTATTGTAAGAGAGCCAGTTTAGCCCACAGAAATGCATCAGAGCTCACAGACAGACAGAACTATGAAAGTATCAGGGAAAAAGTGTGCAAGGAAATTTACACGTGACAACATAAGATATAACAATTGTAAAGTAATAGGGTTTTCAATGAGATTTGAGTAGGTAATGATAATTTTAGAAATATTGAAACTTTCTGATTCGGTCTAATTACTCAAGTGAATCAAGTTAAAATTAAATAATTGATAATATTGGGGTCCAAATATGTATATAATTGGCCCAATACAGAGGTGAAAGTTTAAGTAATCATTCAAGATTAAGTCTCAGACTGAACAGTCATAATGTCTGAAATTAAAATATTAAGACTGAGCCTGTAACAGCTTAAAGACATTAGCATGGTAGTATTATGGCAGGTGAGTAAAGACGAAATTTTTGATAAAATTGAGCCTGTAACAGCTCAAAGACATTAGCATGGTAGTACTATGGCAGGTGAGTAAAGACGAAATTTTTGATAAAATTACAGGACAAAAAGGTGAAAAAAAGAAGTGCATGATGGCAAAAAGACAAGAAAAAGAGGTACAACATTATGTTGCAAGAAATATTGATGGATGACCAATTGAAACTACATAACTGTAAGAGCATAATAAGGAAGGATTTCCATATGGGTGTTGACAATTTATAATCCTCCTACGAACTTTAATGAACCATGGTAAAAATACAGCATTGAAACTTAATGAACAGCCAGGATGGTGCAGTGCAGGAAGCAACAATACATGCAAAAATGGTAAAAATGTAATAAATGAATGCCTTCAATCAGAAAAAAACTAACTGGGAGAACTTAGATTTTCATCGAGTGATTCATAGAATCAAAAGTTTTTAAGTGTATAAAGAAAGTCTCCAGATTAAGCATGTCACTAAACACATTAAAATCAGATGGGCTAATGCACCATCACTGCCATATCTTTATACACAGTAGCAAGGAATTTATAAAAATCAGTTATGATGAAGCATCTGGAAAAGGTGATGATGTAGTTCTTAAGTTTGAATATTTAGTTAATGAAAACACAATTAGAAAAGAAACTGGACTCAAAATAGGAGACAATCATGAAAAATATATTGCTATGTAATTTTTTTGTAAACAAATTTGGAATTTGATTTCCATAGCCATTACACAGATTACCATTATGGAAGAGTCTGAAATCTACAGTAGATTTACATTGTTATTTTAGAGGATTCTGAAATCTACAGTAGATTTACAACATTGGTACCTTTAGCTGCAAATAGAGAAGGAAGATTACATAGGAGAGATATATGGTTCAAAAACATGTTTGCTTCTTTAATCCTTCATCCTTTCTTACATTAAAAAACAGTTTCACATCCATAGAGAAGAGTAGGACCAGAAGTTAGTACTCCTCCATGCAGCTTTGCATAATTGATGCACTTCTTAGTCTCAACTTCATTGCCAGCATTCTTCCATCAATCCCAGACAATACGCACAAATACTCCTATTGACAGCTATCTTGTATCCAAGAATTTTGTTCACTTTTTTTACTGCTCTTGTGCATTGCATACTTGGTTTACATAACTGGAGATACTTAAACCCAAGTCTTTTTTTCTCATTAATGTTTTGGTGTTCAACAGAATTCATATAGTAGCTTGCCTTTTTGTTTTTGCTACTTACTTGTAAAACTTTGCACTTAATGACATTAAAATCATTTGTCACTTATGAGCCTAGTCCATCAGTTTGTCTCTGTTAGTTTGAAGCTGTAGACATTCATTTGTAAATATATTTCCCAGCTTTGTATCAAAAGTGAATTTTGATACTTTGCAATGCAGCTCATTTTCAGGATCATTAACATAGAAGGAGAACTGGTTCCAAAACTGATCCTCGTGTTATGTTTAACCATTCTAAGGCATGACCAATAATTACGGCTTTTTGTTTTTGGCCAGCCAATCAATTTTCTGTCCACCGAAGTACAACCCTGTCATACCATGTGACAATTTCTTGCTAGTGCCTTTTATGCAGAACCTTATCAAATGCCTTTTGAAAATCTAGATAGGCGACAGCAATCGCTTTTATGTCATCATACATATTGACTATGTCGTAAAAGAAATAAAGCAGATTTGTCAGATTAGCAATTTCATCAAAAACCATGCTGAGAATCATTTATTAAGTAGTGGTCCTCAAAATGGCTTTTGAATGAATTTATTGATGGTTTTAAACCATTAAAGTAGCATTCAGTCTTCTCATACATTTAATAAGCCTACAATGTGCTTGACCATAATTCACATAAACTTGGAACCTGAAGCTAGTGTTGTGTACAAGTCCAAGTCACAGTTTTCAAAAAACTTTACTGTGGCATTACATAACAGCAAGGTTCTTAAAAAACTGGAGATAATACAGACAGAATATTGTTATTCAGTGCCTATAATTGTGAAATCGGTTACTAGTAATACTGTAATGTGGGGACCTTGCCATATTGTGGATTAAGTCTCTTTTATCTTGGTAAACTTTTTCAAATGATAAAAACATATACAGTACTTAGTATAAAATTAGTCAAGTACTCAAAGAGCGTACCATACAATCAGTTGTAGCTGTTTACGTAGAAGTTTTATAACAGATTAGTACCTGGTATGAAGCAGATGCGATTCTAAAGCTATCTTTCTGCTTCTGATGCCTGTTCCTTCTGAGAACTCCCTCAAGGGGGTGGCCACAACAAAAATGTCTTCTTAAATGTTGAACTCCAGTGCCGCTCCTTAGCCTTTAGTGCCTCATCTTTAACAGACCACCGGCAGAGAACAACTCTAGCACAATGATTATCTGTAAACTACAGCACAGTGGTTATCTTCAAGACTTCGAAGGTATTCTAGGTGCTACTGACTCTATTGTTGATTTATCATTTGACTCTCAGTTCTCCTGAAGTGCTTACCCATCTATGGCCTCTGACAGTCAACAATGCAAGTTTTTGTGAACATTTTATTTTAATTTTTAGGAAAACATGGTATTTACACCATGTACATGTGCATTTACATACATATCCACTATTGTGAGACTTGCCTTTATCTGTTATACAGTAAACTAATGATGCTTTATACAAAGTTGTGATGCTTTGATAAATCATGGTAATCTTGACATTCAGCCTTATAAAATGATACATTTCCAGAATTCAACATGGACCAGCTTGTGACTTATTTATAAGTCACAAGCCACCAGGGTTTAAGCACATAGGTTTGAATCCTGGTTGTGGCAGTTGGTCCATAGTCAACCCTGCTGTTCATCCTCCCCTAGGGGTTGGTCGATAAAATGGATATCTGGCTTTTGCTAGTGTAAATATTTAGCATTAATTATATGGCTTTGATCAGGGCATTCAGTTGCCTGTGCCATTTCTGGAAAAGAAAAAGCCATATCCAAGTCAAAGACCATGAAGCAGACCATGAATAAAAGTCCAGACTAGAGTACTCCAGTAATGTCTGAAGCAGAACATCTTAGTTCAACTGAAGGCATCAGTACCTGTATTCCCAACTGCATCCTGAGTTTCACTCAACTTTGCACCTGCTTATTTTTAGATTTTGCAAACCCACCATCGTGTGAAAATCCTACCCCTATCTGTGACATTTCATTTGGCGACATCAGTACAGATTTAACCTTTGCTTCTTAATATCCTAAATTTTATAGTATATAAACATGCATTTAATTTAATTTCAGGTATACTTTACAGATCTGAGGACTTCAAGTTGCTATCAGCCTCATCTTGGAATTCACTTCCAGAAGAGTGTAGTGGTGAAACTTGCTTATCTGCAATTAGTTAATGGTGGTGGAAAGTCCTTCAAAAATTCTGAATCAGTGTACCATATACCGGAAACCAAACACTGTGCCCCTACACATCTAAAACAACCAGTTACACAAAGCAACATGGCAATATAAGCTGGTTTGGGGACCCTGAAGCCAAATCAGTGCAAGCCTAACTCTGTACATTCAAACAAAATGCCTACATTTTTTTCATGCCACTGCCATACTGTAGGGTCACAATGTATGTGGTAAAATGAACATGCAAAATCACTTCACATCAAAAGCACTGTAAGGACTTTGGACCATCAACTCAGAAGGCAAGGTAAATAATTCATGTGCTGTACTTTTCTGTATAAAGTTGACCACATTCTGTTCCTAATAAGCAAGAAAATATTACATTTTTTTATATATATTTTTTCTTCTTTCATACTCGTCCTCCACTTCCTGCATAAGTGAGGTAGCACGCTAGGAACAGACGAAGAAAGGCCTCATTTGATCATATCCATTCTCTACCTGTTATGTGCAGTGCATCAAAACCACAGCCCCCCCCCATCCACAACCAGGCCCCATAGTTTCCCTCGGCAATTTCACATGCCCTGATTTATATATTCCCATTTATGCCATTTCCCACATTAGCAAGTTAGCACAATCAGCAAAGTCCTCATTCACTCACATCCACTCTCAAGCTGTCCTGTATAATGCACTGAAATCAGAGCCCCCTTTCCACAATCAGACCCCCAAACCTTTCCGCGTTTCCTTAGACTGCTTCATATGCCCTAGCTCAGCCTATTGACATCTTATCCTCTGTAAACTACTCCGCTCCAGTTTCCTCTAACTTTCATGCCTATATTGGAGAAAGAGAGCTATACCTAAACCACTCCATAACCAATCACCAACCCCTATGTCCAAATTAAAAGCATATCCCTAATTCACACCTCTACAACCTGTATAGTACTTACGCATCTCCCCTACTCCATTATTGACTCTCTCCCAATCCACTTGAGCTCAGTTTCACAGACATACACCCATATGAAACTACACTCCCCAGGCATACGTGTTTCTCCACCATTACAAAGCCCATCATTCCCAAGATACAACTAACATAGCAAAGTCACTGAACAATTACTTCTCACTTGTCTTGCATTCACCCAATGCAGACATGCACATATCACTACAGTTCTTGACCTGTCATCCTGTGGAGTGGACAGAACTTACTCACAGTGCTGTCAAAGCCCTGCAAAAGGGGGATTCAAACTGTCTCCAACTTCTGGAGTCTCTCTCTCTAGAATTTTCCAACCGAGCCTTGTCATCTGCAGATGGCAGCTGATTCACCTCCCATATCCCGCCCCAACCTATTGTTTACAAAACTTTTGCATATGCCTGTCACCACTTTGAAAAAAAAAATCATGGTTACATAACTGTACATATCTTCAACACACCCACCTCCTCAAGGAACCACTTACCACCTTCATCCCTACCCTCACACATGCCTGACTCTCCTGGTAAGAACTCCATACTGCCTTTTGTAACTATTTCTTTACACCCTTTATTCACAGTATGTTATATAAAGCCTCTGTCAATCATGCAATCTCTAAATCCATAAATGCCCCATACAAAACCCTCACTTTCTCCAAGTATTTCTCACATTCTTCAGTCAACATCTTGCCTACAATTCCTGTACTTCTTCTGAAGTCACAATGCTCCTCCCATCTCAATCTATGCATTTCACGGCCCTCTCAATCACCATGCATCTCCTTGTTCTGATGCTTTGTAAATGTTGCCCACCATGTACATTACCACCTTCCCATACACTTCCCCATTTATACTGAAAAAACTTTTACTTCCAATTCAGGCATCTGAGCTCACACAAGTTCAGTGCAGTTGGTATATGGATTTATCTGTTATTTTAGAAAAATACCAAGCATTTAAAAAAATGTTAGCAAATACTGTATTTGCAAAGTTTTCGTTTAACCAAAAATTTAATAATTGAAATGGCAGTTTGCATGGGTTTATTTTACAAAACCTCTCTTTCAGAGTGTTATAATGAATCATGCCAATTATTGTTTTTAAAGCCTAATAGGCATGATCTGTACATTTATGACATTTCACTCGCATACCATATTTAATGTAAATATTTTATAAAGTACTCTTAAATTATTTTTATTTTATCTTTATTTAGGCAAAAATGGGTATGTTTGAGGTCATGGTAGTTCCAGCAGTATTATATGGATGCAAGACATGGCCTATAGGTAAGCTTGTCTGGAGGACGGTGGGTGTGTTAGACATGAAATGTTTGAGGACGATACATGGTGTGAGGCAGTATGATCAAACAAGTAATGCAGTGGTAAGAAGGGAGGTGTAATAATAGAGTGTGTGTGGTTGAGAGAGCTGAAGAGGATGTGCTGAAATGGTTTGGACACATTGAGAAATTGAGTGACAAAAAGTTGACAAAGAGAATATGTGTCAGAAGTGGAGGGAACAAGGAGAAAGGGGAGACAAAATTGGAGGTGGAAGGATGGAGTGAAAATGATAGTGAGCAATCTGGACCTGAACATGCTGAAAGGGGAAAGGCGTGCATGGGATAGTGAATTGGAACGGTGTGGTATACAGTGTTTGACATGCTGTAAGTGGACTAAACCAGGACATGTGAAGCATCAGGGGTAAACCATAGAAAGGTCTGTTGGGCCTGGTTGTGGATGAATACAGCCTTTTCTATGTCTGCTCCTCTTGCTACCTCGCTAACACTGGAAACAGTTATCAAATATGAAAAAAAATGTATTTTAAGAATGAAAGTATAAAGGCCAGTTAACCAAGGGATGGGATTATGTTGACTGATTATATCAGTTTGTTTAGTTGATTAATTTTGTACAAATTAAGATTACAATTTTAAATACTTCACAGTAAGATTGTGTTAAAAAACAAATTTTATCTGTTCCATTATGTTAAATACTATGGCCTTTCATCAAAAGTTGTGTGCAAAATACAAGTTAGGAAGATGAAATGTAGGAAGACTGTTAGATCCAAAGAACTGTTGTACAGAAAATCCCTAATGGGCCTGCATTTCATGGAAACCCATAGTTTCCTTTGAATATTGTTTACTCCAACAGTAACGTCATAGTATCAACATTCAAGGAATGAATCGTGATACCTGTAATATTATCTGATGAATCTATCATGCCACTGCATAAAACATTTTTGTTGACTCCTGTTGCCATTAAATTCATGATAATTATGCTTCATTGCAACTGAATGACTGCCATCATATATAATCACACTTCATACTGCACATCCACTACCACTATCATTTTAAAATTCAAGCAAACAAAATGTGGATTCATTATCACTATTTTTCTCAAGTTGTGCAATTTTCTTGAATGGTTTTATTACTCAAATGTTATTAAACTTCACTTATACAAAGAAAATTTTAAAAAGAAATGACTCCTTCACTAAATTAGTATTAAAACCTTGCCTTCTCAGTCAATTGAGCTTACTAATCCTAGATAATTGTGATGAGGAATAATCTTCAAAAATAAAACTGCCAATAGAGTAAAGGTTTTTATTATGTATATATAAAGAAAAAAAAAAAAAAAGCCTGAGTATGAAGGGTCCCAAGACTAGTCCTGCAGTGGGTGAATGGCACTAGCTAAAATTGCGGGTCACAGGCTAAGCCACATGAGCGCCATTTCACATCACCTCAAGGAACTATAATAGTCCCCTTCCTCCCCTGTCTACTTCTCACGCCTTACTCGTAGATCCAGGTTTCATTAGCCTGTGTCCAGCTAAAAAGCTCCTCTGGCTTGAACCACAAAGCAACCTCCTTGTTCGCAGATTCAATGGAGTCCGAACCATGGATGATGTTCCTGAAAACGATGTTTTCAAAATAATTTTCCTAAAGAATATTTTTCTATTCAACAGCAGCTTTTGTCGTAGTTATTATTAGAATTAAATGCACGCAAAAATAACACCAACATTTATAACAACCCCCATGAAGTAAATATCATAAAAGTAATCATTTTAGAGAACCTAAATTGGAATCTTCCAAGAATATTAAAGAACCCTACCTGCCAACTTCAATACAGAAGTCTCCTCGGATGGTGCCAGGCTTGGAGTCAGCTGGGCGTGTCTCTCCCATCATGACACGAGCTGTCTTCACCACACCAGTGCCTTCCCAGCACATGGCCACCAGTGGGCCTGATGACATGTATTTGCACAATCCTGGGTAGAACGGCTTGTCAGCAAGATCAGCATAGTGCTTCTTAAGATGATCCTCGGTTGCCTGTTTGATAGGTATGTTGTTTAACTTTATCATTATATTACTGTATTTACATGGGCAAATAAAGTGCATTAGAGCTATGCAACTGTCGAAGGAAATAATTTTGCAGAACTGGGAACCCATACCCCTCAGGCTGGTAAAGTGAAATGACCGTGTGGGTAAACTTAACCTAAATTATCACCTACCTGAAAATATACTTACCAAGGCATGTTTTTTTTTTTTCTTTATTTGCAGTCTTATCATCATCCACCTTTACAACATAAACACATTCAGCACAAAGACCCCTCATGCCCAAGATGCAGCTTTCTCACTGATGACAAACAACATGCACTCAACTCTCACACATGCACATCACCACAATTCTTGGCCAGTGGTCCTACCAGGCAGATATGACTAGCTTCCACAGTCTTGCGGAGCCCAAAAGAAGGGGATCCTGGGGTAGATAATTTTTTCTTAATTATTCGAGCCCCTAGAACTCCTTCTATGGAGGTTCCTGCAGCACTCAAGAAGCTAGCCACATCTCCCATGTAGGAACAAAGGGGAAAGACAGTGATATTATGCATAAGCATCTGGAGTGAGTGCAGGATAACTGAGGCCTTATCAAGGCTTTACAATATAAATGTGTCCTGTCAATGTTTGTTGGGGCAGGAGTAATTTACGATTACAGACAGCTGATGTGTTAGGTGAAGGTGAAATTCTTACTTTTGCCAAGCGGTTTGTGGTTAGTTTGGCAGAAGGGATCAAGTTATGTGGCAATGAACTGGGTACTTATCATGATGAGATAAGATTGTATTAGAAGTATTTTTGTTTCACTATATAGGTTTTAAACGAGTGATTGCTCAGCAATGAATGGTATAACAAGAAACGGGTATAACCAAGTTAGAAGATCCCAGAAGCAGAGATGTGAGTACTTCATCCAGTTCTGCCTTAACAAGAGGTACAAAACCAAATGTAGAGGTATCAAAACAACAAAGCATGTTTATAATATCAGCTTTAGAAAGAAAGCAACTGTTAGCATAGAGCTGAGAACTCTAACAGGACATATGAAAGAAATATTAGATTAAAAAAAAAAAAAAAAAAAAAAAAAAAAAACGACGACGAACATGAGTGTAGTGGATACCACAGTACTGCTGTTGTAAATAAAAGAATATACAGGGAAGAAGCAGATATCCTGTGAGAAGACTGTGTGGTTTGGAAGGTGTTCAGAAAGTAGCTCTACCAAATGAGTGAATTCGTCTATGTAAATAGAAGTAACGGGCAAGAGATTAATCCTACAGTGTTTTAAGGCCTGTCTGTATCTAATGCCATAACCATCATCAGCGTGTAGCAAAATTTATGTTTTGCACAAGTAAAAACCCATATGCGGGAAGCTTTGGGGAAAACAAAATACATACATACAACAGACTGTACTTTAACTGCTGCTGGCTATATTACACCACACTGCAAGTAGGTTCTGCGAAATTTAAAACATATCAAAAGCAGAAACCTATGAGCATCTGAAAGAGCTGCAGCTCATGAAGGGAGGTGAAATTCCGTTTACCCCAACAAAGTTCTGGATATCCATGTAAATATTCACCTTTCAACATCAGCAAATTATATCAAGTTGATATGACCATCCACTAGGACTTGCAAACCAATAAGTAGCCCATCCAGACACTAAAAAAAAAAAGACCCACTGAAGTGTATGTGCATGCCCTGGCCTCCCTCACTGGCAGAACACCATCACCTGCCACAGATGCCTGCAACCGTATTATTTCTAACCGAACAGGGTTCTTACTATCTGTGACTTTTAACCATGAGAAATTAAAGATACTGATCTGACATAGTGAAGAACCAGAACTTAGGCACAGACATCCAACAAAAATGTCACATTACAGAAAAGCATACCACTAAGCTGGTGAGAAAAAGGACAGATGCAGGCCGAAGCATGTTTCATCAACTGAAATGTAAATTCATAATGTCCAGGTGGGTCACCGAGAGGAAAAGTCCTGCTGAATGATTATCAGCAGACTCCTTAAGAGAGTGTCTCTCATACATTCTGTTCAGTTCTGAGGGCTAGAGACATTCACACATTCCGTTCAGTTCTGAGGTCTAGACGTTTAAACACCAGTGAACGAGACCCCTCTCAGATGCTCAACACTCAGATTTATCAATATCCCTAAAGTGAAACTGTCTCTTGAAATTTCATTGTAACTTCTCGATGTACCACTCCTAGTTTATGCCGTAGGATTGGGTTGCAATGAAAAGTTTTCGATCTAGGCACTTCAGTTTAACTACCACATTACTGAACAGTCAGAAATCTGGCCGATAAATGCCCATACTAGGTGTTAATGCATAATGCACAAAATGTAGTACCAACAAAAGGAGCATATGTTCTCCATCACTAACTCACTTGTTCAATCACTTTTTTTTTTGTGTGTACCTAATTCAAAGAAAAATTATTTGAAGAGGGTTAAAATTAAAGGGAAATTCATAGCTTTGTCTCAATTAAAGTTACTTTTTTCTTGTTCCTTATGCCATTTAATCTTTGGATTTATCAACTTTTCCTAACACAGCTGCATCAGAAAAAGCTATGATCCAAACAGACGAAACAAAGCCCACCACAAGTGTGTCACAAGTCAGAGCTCAAATGCACAGTTTGTGTGCCTGCATGTGTACTGCCCATTGAAGTGAAATAAATCAAGTCATCAATCATCAACACTCGAGTCATATTAATAAGGGTGGGCCAAGATTGCTGGGTTGATATATCCATCATTTCACACGCAGATTTTATGCATGTTTTTGTCTCGTTTTTATGTGTAATGAATATTCAGAATCAGACATGATATCATCATCATGTCAAAACAATAATTAATGTAGAAATAAAAGGGTGGTGGCAAATCAGTAAAGGGTGCTCATACGAGGTGGGGCAGAAGTGTCAATGAATATTTGGAGATGATTTGTTCGTAGGGCTCAGTAAGGATTAGGAGCCTTGCTAAACGAAATCATTTAGAGAAAAGTAACCTCTACCGATAATCAGGAAGAATGCTGAAAGCATAGTAGACACCAAGTGCACAACATATGATTAGATGGTGACAGAAAAACCAGCGTTCCGCTGTGGAAACTGTGAACATATCCCCGAGTTTGGTTTGTTTAAATGCTTTAATCAAGTTTACTGCAGTAATCACTCGAAATGTTTACCTTATCCCGTACAACTAGGAACTGCAGCCCACTGCCCACTATCCACAGATGATGATAACTAGTTCTGTTCTTCTCGCACCAAACCTATCTCATACCAGGTTAAGCTAGGGGTTAACCTAGGTCAGCGCAGTCATTCGCGCAAGATTTTTCACCCCAAATTTTTCCACGAGTTTTAAAAGTCCTAATTACCACTCTTGAGCTAGGGAGGGGGGAGAAGGATAGTGCATTTACTGCACGTGGACGTGATTTTTAATCTTACAAATCCCACACATCTCCAGCATCAAATGAATTACCCTAATACGCCTTTACAAATAAATCGAACGACGAGGCGGCATAAGAACAAGTAAATCATTACCAAAATCAATTCTAGAAGCAAGAACAAGGACAAGAAAGTTTAATAAGCATTAATTACATCAAAGACATTTAATTACTGTGCGAAATTTATGAGGACACGTGAGAATGGTTAATTAGACAGTCATTAATTTAAAGTCTAAACATCTGGCAGACGGGTTTCCAGGGGGGAACGATCCAGTCGCCTGGAGTCCAGCCCTCCATGCCGGGAGCCCCTTCCAGGCACGCTTGGGGGGGGTGGGAGCCGTGATATGTACCGGGAACGCCTGGAAGACTCTTCCAGGGAAGTTCCAGTCTGTTCCAGTAGCAGACAATTACTCCTCGAGTCAATTCACTACACAGCTGGCGGCATCATCATCGGCACCCCGCCATTACTGCCTCAATAATTGGATTTATCATTAAATTCCTCCGGTATCCTGAGACACCGGAGTCCTACAAGTGGCCAAGGGCATGCAGGAGCCGGCTGTGGAATGCACGCCATGCTCGGCCACAGGTTGAGAAGGGGGAAAGTTCTTTTTTCCTTTTTTACCTGCATGAACTTCATGCCGACCAGCTTGAAGCCTTTGGCCTCAAACCTCTTGATTATCTCGCCCACCAGGCCCCGTTGGACGCCATCGGGCTTCACTGCGATGAAGGTGCGTTCGCGGACCATGACGGACACCGGTGCGAGCTGACGTGCGACGAAGGAGACAAGAGACAGCAAGCTGACCAGCATAAGCGTCCGCTCGGGAGAAGGGAAGAAGCTGCTGACACCCGCCCCGGCTTTCGGCGCCCGGGCTGCAACGTCTCGCCATTACCAAAACTATTTCCCAATTTATTTGTAACAAGTCGACTGGACACGTTTTCCCCGATGATACCATGATTCATGTAAACAAATTTGCTTGTCCCTGTGCTATTTTTAGGGAATTAAGACCCCGTACTTTTTGAAATCGTGTATATGTGTAAGAGAAAGTGGGATGTGAAACGTGGCCGAGGGAGACAGCGGGGCTAATGCCTTAATTTAATAAGTACTTTTACAGAATCTTTAATTAATCTCATTACAAATAGCCTCGACTTAAGAAGTGAATTTTAGTGTTCGAAGGGCATAATTTGATTTTGATGAATGTCTGGCGTGATGAAATCAATTCCATGCGAAACTGCCATATTCCGCATGAAATGGATTTTAAATTTCACACACACACACACGTATTAGCTGAGTTATTTCTTCAGGTGCACATGTAGGTCATAACAGACACACACACCTGTATTTCCCATCATAAGTATCCCCTTATGTGGGGTTTGGGTGGGACTCAAAATATTTAACCTGTGGGAAGATGGCGCTACATGTCATTTTTCATTGTTACAAATTTCAGTATGTCGCAGAAAGCTGTGGACTTATATATTTATACTCATTATGTGGGCTGTATGTCTACTGGGGTTACAGAAGCACCTGAACGCGGACAACAAAAGACATTGAATTATATAAGTTATTCTGTGAGTAAATCACTTAGAAAAACTTATGGTAGTTTTTAAGTATTTGAGGAAGTTTCTAAATGTTTACTTAAACAAAAATAGGCCAGGCTCTTCAAAAATGCTCGTAATTACACCGCAAATTGATAGTAAGATTCCTCATCAGATTAGCGACTTCTTACATAAGATTTTTACGGAAAAACTGCACAAAATGAGACATTTTCTCATTCCGTGATAGGCGATGCTTCCCATTTCTTATGTTGTCTCTTGTAATACATTTCTGCCTCAGAAAGCACCTATAAGGTCTCATATCTCGTCCAACACACACACACATCCACATTGCCCTTCCGCTCGCTGTAGCGCACTTGGGTGGGCCGACCTGTGTCAGCAATGGCACCCAAAGAACCTCTGGTATTTACCAGTAATGGCACTCCAAGAACACCCCTCTCCCCACCAAGTGTGCCAGCAATGACACCCGGGGAACGACCTGTCACTGCCAAGGGGTCCAAAGCCTAAGCCGGGACAGTCTTTACACATTCATACGGTACCGACGGACATATTGTTCAAGATGGTCTAAGATCAGATTTAATTTAATTTTTATTATTTATTACGCGGTTTCAGAGGTGTGGTTAGTATATTTCTTTTTGGTGGCGTAGTCCAGCTCTCTCTCTCTCTCTACATATATATATATATATATATATATATATATATGCAGAGATGAAAATCACACTAGTTCGTGATGGCAGTAATAAAGGTTAAATCGCATTCGTAAATACTTCAGGTTTCTGCAAATAATCGCGGAAGGTAATGGATGATAATTATCGTTTCAGACCTCACAAGATTTTTAATGAAACGAAATGTCTCTGTATTCTGTGCTTAATGAGTATTTATCGTTCATTATTCTGAAATATGAATTTTTTTTGGTGTGGATTGTGAATGTACCGTGTGGGCCCCCCCCCCCAAAACAATAACAAAACACATGGTTTCCTTGAGGGCCAGACTTAAAACTAACCACCTGACACCAATTCCCTCGTTAACCTGTAGAGGACATTTAAGTGCTGTGTGTTAAGTGTAAGTGTATTACAGTGGTGCTCATGTTATCGAGTTACTTGAGTAGAAGCAGAGTTTTTTTTTTCTTTTTTTTTTTGTAATTTCGTTCTATAGGGGAGATTTCTCTGAAGTCCTTTACGACTTAGAAAGGCCATTCAGTCGGTAGAGGTGGACTTAAGAAGATTGGACTGATCAGTAGCAGCTACATTCTTAATATGACTGCAAGTGCGTGGTTAGGACTCGCTTCCCCCCCCCCCCATATCCTTCCCCGTAGCGATTATTTTGCCGATATTTTGGCATTGTTAGAGGGCTTTGTATATGAGGATGACTGCGGGGTTGGTAGAAAAGTACGTGAAATATACAAAGAGAAAAAATAACAATCGGAACCTACAAAAGCACCTTCATCAATAGCTAAAATAATATAGATAAAGACCATTGAATTTTTCTACTGCTGAGGATGGCATGGTGGCTCGCTCCATCACCATTTGCATGGTACTCTGTTGTGGGGTTTACTGTAATATTACATTTTATGTAGGATCTTGAATGATAAGTTTGGCTGCTATAACATCCAATCTTTCTTGGAAACCCCACATTATGGGAATAGCTAAGGCTGCCTCCAAGAAGCTGGGTGTACTG
>JAYMFT010304223.1:0-10204 GCA_038088735.1 Panulirus argus | reverse complement strand
ATATATATATATATATATATATATATACCAGTGGTACTGGGCTCCGATTGCATGAGGTTACACCGCGAGTGAAAAGTCACCTTTCGCGTGGCTGTATCATTAAGAGTACAAGTCTTGCCAAAGAAGTCCATATTTCATTGCTACTGGATGTAGCGCAGCCTTGGGCTGCAGGAGCCTTTGGAAAGAGGTCCCGCGTATCATCAAGATTCTTTCTTAGAAAAAAGGTCCTGAGGTAATCATAGTTAAAAAGATTAATATAGCAGCCATATGACACCGAGAAAACCATGCCCAAGTCATGACCATCTTGGATGAAAGATAAGGTAATGAGTAGATTAAAAGAATGCTGCAGAGATCCATTTAAACCCCTCATATTTCTGCAGATCCAGTTCTTAAAGGTGGAAATGTTATATGAAGAGAGAAAGGTAAAGACATAAAACAAAACTCAACAGTCTTGCAGTAAAAGGATGAGATATCATAACGGTTTATCCTCGTGTGGTTGATCTCTACACAGAAGTGGGTCCAGGTCTCAAGGGCTGGAACACAGGGAAAGAGCTTCTGAGTGCAATTATGTGATCCATTGACTAGATTGAAATTAAGTTGGTTTTTGTGTACGTAACGTGGAAATTCAGAATAATCTACAATCCTGTGGTGATCAAAATGTTCTCAAGCCCTGAAACTTTTTATTATGCTATTTTGAAAATCTGTTGGAGGAAGCCATTATTGTACAGCCATTGTTTAATGGCATATTAGTCCGCTGTCAGTATTAAGATCAGTATGGCAAATATTACAAAACCTCATCTGTTGAAGTAACAATATTATCATTTTGTTAATGAAAGGAATTAAAGACTGTGAACAATGAATATGATTACAAAAGAAAAACCAGAAGAGATTTCATGGCTTTCCAGTTCAGACGTAAATCCAGTGTTATTACGTTTCCTATCATCGTTAAAAGAAATTACTTGGTGAACAGAACACGAGAAGTGCATGAAGCGAATATGTACACAGATAAAAAGATAAAAAAAAAAATTAATGTTTACGAGCTAAAATCTCTCAAGGAGCCCCAGAGAAGCATTAACGAGAATCATACCTAGGACGAACGAATGGCACTCCAAATACGTGGCTTATTATCTCACTCGCCGGATAGGATAGAATAAATATTAGGAAAAAATAACAATTAAAGAAATTCCTTTTTAAGCCCCTCCAATGATTTTCTTTGTTAACACTTCTAAAACTTCGTCAACAGCCTCTACTTCAGGGAGTGTATGCAAAGACCAACTGATATAAGAGGCACTGTCCCAAAATTGCTGAAGAGAAGACCAATATGTTAGCTATACAGTTACTTCTTTAACTGAATAGTATTTACTGCAAGAGAACGAACGTGAAGGAAAAATGTCCTAGGCAATCAGAAATTAATGTTATTGGCATATGTAATTTGTCCTATATATTTAGTGTAATTTCAAAACATAATATCCGTATTAAATTCCTAAAGGTATACGTTTATCATTTTCATTTTCATTATAACCATAATGATTGCCATGATTATAATAACTTGCGTATAGCATTCATATATCTGGGAAGAGTGTATGTTAAGGTTAGCAGAGAAGTATTGTGGAAATGTAGTCACTGGTGCATGAGGCATTCTTACCTGGAGGATGAGGCATGTTTACGCATGAGAATGATGAGCAGTTGCCGGCGTAGGCTGGTCTGTTTCAAGGTTGTACGATGTCACCATGGCTATTTAATCTGTCTAAGGGTGTGGTGGAGAGCAAGGTTAAGGACGAGGATCTTGGGGATAGGGGTGAGTTTTACCGTTTGCTGGAGGCTGGGGTGCGTGTGGGGGTTGCATCAGTGGCTCTTCGCAGATGACAATCCTGGTGGCAGAACAGAGGGAAACTCCTGGAAGCTGGTGTCAAGGTTTGAGGTGTTTTTGGCAAAAAAGAAAAAAAAAATGAACAAAATTAAGGTACTTAGGTTCAGCAGGGAGGTGAAACAGATTGGCTTAAGCTTAAGTGGGGAAGGAGTGGAGTATCTAGTTACTTAGAAATGAATATTTGCAACGGATGGAACCATGGTAGCTGAAGTGGGTCATAGGGAAGAAGATTAATTTAAGTGATTTGTGTTCGATAACGCCAGCAAGTTTATTGTGCACCACTTGTTATCCTGTGAATGGTAGCGCAAAAGGACTGCAGAGCTCACAGAGAGTCTTAGTCAGAGACAGTGAAAATTATTAGGGAACTTGTGGAAGAAGAGGTTAGTGTCTGTTTAGGTAGCGATGGGTGCGTATGAAGGTACTGTCGTCCTGACAATATTGTTCGTATGTGGGTCTTGGACTTTAAGCAGAAAAACAAAGGGAGAAGGTGGATTTGTTGAAAATTAGATACTTAAGGGGGATATGTGTGGTGGGGCGGGCTGATAGTCTAAGACATGACAGAGTCAGACAGAGGTGTATTAGTGAGTGCAGTCTGGCTGAGACGGCCGATCAAGTTGTGATTAAATGTTCAGGACATATACGAAGGATGAGTGAAAAGAGACTGGAAGAAAGGGAGACCGAGATGGGAATGGAAAGATAGAGTGTAAGAGGTTCTGAGGAGATCCAGGGACAGGCGCTGGTTAGGATGAATTGTATCAGTATGGTCTAGGGTCGCCGTGCTATCAGTGGGCTAAATCAAAGGGATGTGAAGTGGTTAAGGTTAATCATGGAACAGTCTTCGGAGCTTGGCTGTGGATGGTAGACTCTGGTTGCGGTACATTATACATAAAGCTAGAAACTGGATCTGCGCAAATGAGGCCGTTGTTGTTTTGTTCCTGTCGCTGCCTCGCAAAGGTGGGAAAGGCAGATAGGTATAGAAATATATCATCACCTTGTGGGGTTTCTTCTAAGATTCTTGACTCAAAACCTGAAATATAAAATTCTGAAAAGAAAAGATCCTATGACATCCAAGGATAACACATTGTGAAGAAATCATATAAGCTTTGTTCTGTCACCGAAGAATCATGGTAAAAAATATTGTGTAAAGTAATTCTGTTCGTGCAACTCAATCTAAGAAGAACCACTCTATTCTCTTTTTTCTCCCTTTTCTTTATAGTAATATTTAGTGGATGACAAGTCTTATTACTCAAGGACCTCGCAAAACCACCACTTCGTTTTACAAGCATTATGAAAGTAGAAGGATCCAATTTCAAATACCTCATTGAACTAGAAACATCAAATTGATTCTCTTTTCCATAGATCATGAAGATTAGCGAAGACAACATTTTGAAAACTCTGGCAAAAGAGAAAAACTAAATAAGAATGACACTTTTGCACAACGTCACTGTCTGGACTCCCAGCAGGAATGAATCGAAGTTTAAGATATTTCTTACTGAAAATACGTCATTAACCAGGGAAGACAATCGTCCTCTAACCCTCTCACTCTGGGTGGATTCTACTCTAAACCATCAGTTCAGTGTTTGCTCAATACACAAAGCGCCTACGATAATCTGTCAAAATAGGACGATACTGGTTTCGATTTCACTTTGATTTCCAGGTTTTACACGTTGGGTCTGTAGCGGTTTCAGTGTCGTTGAGTGTGTGTCTTCAGTTACTCAGACTGACTTTCATGGGGTTAATGATTCTGTGAAGAGTTATTGTTCAAGAGATTTTTGATCGCAGCTCTATTTTCTCATCATGAGTACAAGTCATCAAGCTGCCTTTTACAGAGCGAGCCTAGGTAGCCGGTACCGGCGTCTGAATGGCCATGACTCTACGCAGAAAACGTTGATCAGTTAGGACACGACCACAAGGAAGGAAGACAAACTCTTCTTTTGTAGTTTTTATTGTTGGTTAGGTTTCTGGTAGACTGTGGCCAGTCAAAGGAATTACACACACACACACACACACACACACATACACATACACACATATGTATATATATATATATGAAAGAGGGTAGAGGCAAAAAAAGAGAGCTACGAGACTCCAGACTCATTGGAAGAGTAACTGGTGAATTTGGTTATGACTGTTTGGATGTCGTCATTAGGTGGAAAAGAAACAAGAGTTAAGAAGTTCACGGAGTAGGAGGACACAGTGGGAAGATCTGGGAGGAACAGTCCACCATCTAGCTTTGTCTGAAGCTTTACAGACTCCCGGGCAAATGACGAAACAGAAGGAAATAGATTCACTAGTGTTATCCAAACTACAGTTATTAAGTTTCCACGGAGAGAAGCCAGATGTGCAATAGAACAGCCAGGGTTGGGTAGAAGGGGTAGGGGCTGAAACCCATTCTGTATATCTAATAAAGCTCGTCTTTCACAAAGACTTTTTCATTCCTATGTTAGCCTTTATGCTACACAGAATGAGTGTGATAAGGTCAATTGGTTTGTAGTTTGATGGAGAAGAAAGATCACCCTTTTTGAAGATGGGGTTTATGTTTGTTTGATCTCATTCAGCAGGTGGAGAAATTAAGTAGTTGATTGTGAGAGTCTGAAAAGGGCTTTCGAAGGTCTGGGACTTGTTCTAGGGCAATGTCTTAAGAACTAAAGTAGGCATTTTATCCGCATCCGGATGTTTACGGGATTATGGCGTCAAAGAGTCGATAATAAAACATGACAGACATTGAATCTTGGGGTTGATGGAGCGCAGAACTGGCGGGATGGGTTGAGGAGGTTGGCTGTTGTCTGGATCACGTGTTGTTATATCTATCTTCTCAAAGATGGAACCAAAAGGACTACTCGTGGCACGTGAGGGGAGGCAACGCCGCAGCAGGACCGGGAAAGTTATGGTAGAATTATTTGGCAAGGGATCAGAATGATCTGTTGCTGTTGGGACAAGTGTATAGAGACTTTCTGGAGCGTAAAATTGTTTTAAGTCGAGCTGATGGTGCGTTTTGCTTGGTTTCGTGTTCTGAATATGACGCCCGTATCTCCGTGTCGAAGTTTATGTTTCTAATGTATATATTTAGCGTGGCGGCAGCATTGTGTGTCTCCCTGACAAGAAAGGCTGAACCGAAGAGGAACGGTAGAACTTTAGATAGAACAGAATAAGGTTATAAACAATTCAAGGATAATGGTATACTTGATCGTCTTTTTTTTTTTCTAACACAGCGGGGATTCCACAGCCAGGCAACTGATATGGAAGATCCTTGGACTCCATCGACCTTGTTGGCAATATGGTAGAAGAGAGGTCCCAAGGACTAGTCAGTGACCAGAGGATCGTACAGGGAGAGAAAGAGCGATAGTGGTGTAGAGGCTTGGGAAAGTGATGAGACAAGAAAAAATGATCGAGAGTATTTTGCTTTCTTCTCAGGACGGTTAGGAATGATATAACTTGTTCGTGGACACCTTACGGCAGCAGCTGCAGACAAAGAAGGTGATTGCCTCTGTCTTCACGATTAGTATAAGTGTCCAAGCCTCTCATTTTCCTCCATAAAGGAGACCATCAAGAATCATTCTTACGATAGCATACCGCCAACCAAACCAGCCTTGTTACGTAGACCAGACCTCATCCCAAAACTACCAGTAAAACCGGTGTTTATTTTCTATCAACTTTGGGCAAGGGCGGCTTGCGCATCAAAGCCGGCGACCACATCAGCAAGAAGAACCCAGCTGGCAGACCTCAGTAAGCTGGATGGGAAAATGTGGTATTAAGTCAACAGCCGTTTTAGAATATCTCTGCCTGAATATCATGACGAATGATTGACGCTCTGACACCAAGGCTACATTTCCCTCCCAGCTCCTAGCTCCACCTAGCTCCCACTTCTGCCCAGCCCCTGGCCCCGCCCAGCCCTACCCTACACTCCAGCCCCGCCCAGTAGTAAACAACCAGATGCATTATTCACCTATGAGTTCCATCCTCGATATTTTCAAATTTAGTTCATGTAAAACTGGAAGCTCCTGGAAACCAGATGGACCACATTTTACCCCCTGGATTCCTCCGTGGTTTCTTTATCGGGATAATGGAGCACAGATGAGCTAAAATGGATCAAATAAAAGTCATTATTAATCCAGCTTTACATATGAAGTAAGGCAATATAATGCCGGGCAGAAGTTGTTGCTGAATAGGGCGTTTTCCAGTAGGTTGTGGCATCTGGCTGCCTCCTTATCAACGTAATAATTATTGGTCCAGGCTTAAGCTGCGTGGCGCGGTCTTGATGTTACCCGATCCCTCTTCCATCTGTAGTAATACTGAAGTTCTTTTTCCACGAGTATTTCTTGGTTCCAGCGAGAGTAGACCGGAGGCAGCTCTCTGAGATATCAGCGACACTAGAGAGGAGGGGGGCTATGTTGCCAGGCTCGCCGGTCTTTTGTAGATGTACAGATTATAGGTCATTGTGTTCTGAAATACCTTG
Organism: Panulirus argus; assembly: GCA_038088735.1. Taxonomy (NCBI): domain Eukaryota; kingdom Metazoa; phylum Arthropoda; class Malacostraca; order Decapoda; family Palinuridae; genus Panulirus; species Panulirus argus. The sequence continues at coordinate 3,878 of JAYMFT010304223.1, read as the reverse complement.
ACGAAAATCCCTTAGTGGTGCGAGCCAGGCGAGCACCAGGTAACAAGGTATTGACGAAGGGTAACAAAAAGCTGATAATGAGAAATAAAGAGGTAGCGAACAGCATTCATAATCCAGGCGCCGCTGACTACCGCTGGAATTCAAAAGTCTTAATTGTTACTTATGAGACATCTGCCCTAATAGCCCGGCCCCGTGGAGACATTACAATACACAGTAGCACCCGCTTACTGGCTGTGTCCCTGGTTAATACAATCACTCGTTTGCTTCGGCCATTGGCAATGCAGATCGTTGCTCTCGGCCCTTGGTAGGTGTTTGGGTATATGGCTGATTATTTGTTTGTATCTGTAATGATTGCCATAATCAGGGGTCTGAAATCTCTTATCCGGAGCGTAAATAGGATCTAATGGGAGTTAGGTGTAGAGTATGATGCTGACTTATAATGGCGGTTGGATTTCCCTCTCAGGACTGTATATCACGTCCATTTCGTCCCAGTTAACCGGGTCTGTCGATCTGCAGCCTTGCGCTTATCACCCGCAGTAAGGACGCCATGATGCACTGACGTTCCCCACTGTAGGCAAGGACACGGCGGCACAGTCGGTGCTGATGGGGCAGTGTTTTACTGCCCCCGGGTTCATACTATCAGGGTTGGGCCGGGGAGGGCGGGTCGGCTCCTTCCACAAAAGGCATGATGGCTCTACCCATCTCTCTCTCTCTCTCTCTCTCTCTCTCTCTCTCTCTCTCTCTCTCTTTCTCTCGTATTCCAATTTCTTTCATCTTCACCTCTAAGCTGGCTGCAGTGATCTCTCAAGATGTGATGGGAGATGATGATGATGATGCCACAGCCGATAATGGAATGACGGACTGTTGCATCGTGAGTTACATCATCATCATCATCATCAGCATCATGACCTCGACTCAATATGACTTTATGAAGATACTTCCGTTATTATGCCTTTGAACCCCTCGAGCGCGATGTTACTACCGTTGGGCATGATGGTACGACCATTGAGCAAGACGGGATGCGACCCTTGAGCATGATGATACGACCCATGAGCACGACGATTTACGACCCTTGAGCACGAAGGTACGACCCTTGAACACAACGGGTACGACCCTTGAACGCAATGGTATACGACCCTTGAGCACGACGAGCACGACGCGTCGGGTATGATGGAGTGGCCTTTGACCTTATGTTTAAGAATCAAAGGAAACGCCATCATGTTACCGTCCAGGTGTTGTTTTGGAAGGATCTGTGTGAGAAATGCTTAGGAAACAGATAGATATGTATGTGACCTTTGTGGATCTGGAATAAGCGTATTAACAGCTTTCATACAGGCTCTATGCAGAAGGTTTTACGAATGCTGTATATGGCATGGGAGGAAAGCTGCTGAAATCAGTGTAGAGTTTTCACCGAGAGCGTAAGGCGTGTGTGCGAGTGAGAAGAGAGGAGAGTGAGTGGTTCCAGCTGAAGGTGGGTCTGCGGCAGGGGTGTGCGATGTCACCATGGCTGTTTAGCTTGTTCGTGGATCGGTTGGTGAGGGAGATGAACGCAATGGGCTCGGAGGTATAGGTAGATCTCCAGTCTGTCGGGTATATGGGGGCCTGGGAGATAAGTCATTAGTTTGCTAATGACACGCCATTAATGGCATTATCGAGCTGGTGTCTGAGTAGGGGAGAGTTTGTGAAAGGAGAAAGTTGAGAGTATATATATGTGAATGCTAGCAAGGTTAGTAGGTTTAGCGGTAGAAAGAGGTTAGTTGGATTGTGAGTCTGAACGGAGAGAACTTTGAGGAAGTAGAGTGTTTTAGATGCGTGGGAGTGGACGTGGCAGCGAATGGAACCATTGGAGCTAAAGTGAGCCATTGGGTGGGTGAGGGGACTAAGGATTGCTTGCTTCCAGACATCCCTTTGTCTCGGGGATCTCCTGGTCCCTGGGATTACGTGGTTTCAGGGATGTCTTGGTCCCTTGGATCACCTGGTCCTAAGGATCTCCTTGTCCTTGGGATCATGTGGTCCCAGGATAGACTGTTCCCTGGGATCTCCTGGTACCTGGGATCATCTGGTCCCTGGGGTCACCTGGTCCTAGGGGTCACATGGTACCTGGGATCATCTGCTCTCTGGGACCATCTGCTCCCTGGGATCACCTGGTCCCTGGGATCATCTTCTCCCTGGGATCACCTGGTACCTGGGATCTCTTGGTTTTTCGGATCACCTGGACCATCGGATCAGCTGGTACCTGGGATCACCTGATCCCATCAGGAGAGAACCGCACTTCTCCATCCAATAAAAAATTTCTAAAGAATTTTCAAATATAGAAACGTAATAATCAAAATAAAAAATTCTATTAATAAATCAGATTAAATGTTCACGTCTAAATTCATATGAAATCACAATAATTTGTTGTATAATAAAACTAATAAAATTACAACACATGGATGAACAAGTGCCCGGTACTGCTAGTGTGTTATAAATGACCAAATGAATTTACCATTTATTAATTATCGCTCGAGTATCTTTTTTTATTTTTTAACTGTAGAATTTAAATAAATCAGGGACAGCCCTTTCAGACCTGCGTCCCTCGTCCTCGTCGAGAACTCCATTGTTTCATGTGACTGCGTCATCGCAACGTCTCTAATCTACAAGGAAAAAAGGTGTTGGACTTGTTATCTTCGGCAGAGTTTACCGTAGTCTTGGTGTTCCTCGGTAAACTGATGTTTGTAGTATTGGTCAACAGTACCCTTCATCAACACTACTACCATCACCACACATTGAATTGATTTCTAGATCTCACCAGGGATGCACAGGAGACAAACTACTCGGGTGGCAAATATATGAATCACGCTTAGACTCATGGATGAGGTAATATTCAGAAAAACTGTACACATCCTATATCTGGACAGACCTAGAAAATGCTTCCTCAAATATGGTCCAAAGACTTGAACACGCACACGTAACTAACAGAGGTCAGGAGGACAGCAACAGAAGATGGTGCCAGAATGAAGAGGACTGAGTTACAGTGAAGGGTTAGAGGCCATGAATTTGTCTACCATGCAAGAGAAAAGAGTGAGGGGTGACTCGATCATGACCTAAAGTTTTCTAAACCAGTTTCATGATTCAACAGTCGATAGTTCTTTGAATTATGCAAAGACAGAGTAAGCAGAGGCCATGTCAAGAAATAAGATAAGAAAATTTTAAGAAAAGATAAGAAATGCTTCCACAGTATCATAGTGGATGAAGATGATTAATTGGTATAAAATTGCGAATGTGGTCAGCATACAGAAGTTTGAAAAAGTCTTGCAGGGACGGGACCCCACGAGAGTGGAACTCTCTTCCCGTACTGTACAAATAGGTAAATACGAATAGGTAGCTACAGGTGATACAGTGGATCCTACTTTTACACTGTTAGCCATAAATGGGTCCATTTGGTACGTGTTTACAACGTCACTCGCTTTTGGTACGCTTGAGGACGACTTGATTGATATATCTACACTGTCAATCGTAGTTCATTTACCATGTATACACAACACCTCTCACTGTTTGCATGTTTGGTGTCAGATTTACAATATTACTGATAAGAAATTATATTAGAAATCTTGGCATTCACATGCCAGTCATAGCTGACACGGTCATTGGGTCGCAGTAGTATCCTGAGTTTTGGTATTTGATGATTTTTTGATAGAATTACAACGGCTGTAATCAAAAGCTTTCATTTACCGTAATTATGTCATGAAATATTTGATTATTGGTATAGTTGGCTGTATATTCACACGGTTGCTCGCGATCGGTACATATAATAACGAATCTGTAATCCAAACAAAAAACAAAAAAATAGTCGGTTTCAGATGAAATGTATGAACTATAATATATATATATATATA
>JAYMFT010304212.1:0-10204 GCA_038088735.1 Panulirus argus | reverse complement strand
AACAACCCATGAACCAGAGATGAAATTATTGTATGATATTTTTCCCTGCTGGATTGCAAGGTCAGTTCTAATCTGTTTCTAACGCAACGTGCATTGGTTAACACTGGACAATGCTATTGCCACACGATTCAAAGGAAAAACTGTATTAGTAAAGCCTCCAGTGCTGTCCCTCGGCCACTGGACAGTTACGACAAGATTTTAAACTTATTACGATCATCAGAAAATTGTCGATTCAACTGGAGACCATTACATGTCCAGTCGATTTACACCATGACGTATTATTCATGAGAGATGAGTGGAATATCTTGATGAGAATAGTTGTAATAAAATCAAGACTTTCTCTTCCCTCTCCTGTCCATCATTCTCGCACAGACCGTCAGGAGAAAATCCTCCTACTGGATAAAACATAATAATCAGTTCTTTTTCGTCCTCTCAGTCTTCAACTCTGAGAACGAATCTGTAATCCCCGAGAATTTAAAGTGATAGTTGTTTTTTCTTGGACCGTGTTATGTAAACGTAGTCAGACCATTCAGTTACTATAGCCAGAGATCTTTATACCACCACGTTTTAAGTCCAGATATTATGGATGATTATAGATAGATAGACGGATAGATAGATAGATACAAATGAATTCAAGCAGCACCAGACCACCGGGTCTTATCGAGGCTGTTTGTGGTACTGGAAGAAAACAGAAATTCATGGGTTAGTGTGGTAGGAGGAGAGAGACTTTTCGTCTAGCTAAGGAGGTGCAAATAATGTCAGTTGCAGATTTAAAGCGAATATACTTATCGAGTTTATTCTTAAACGTATCTTCGGTACTGCTTTCAACTACTCTTATTGATAAATCATTCCCTGTGTTAGCAACCCTGTTGAAAGAAAAGTACTTTTGTCTCATTCGAGTAAATGGTTTGACTGCTACCAATAGAATCACATGAGTATCGTTAAGTAGCTCGTCAGGTCCAAGTTTTCGAATTCTTTAATGATTTTGAATACCTTTATTAGATCACCTCTTAACCTTCTCTTTTCTAAGATGAATTCAATACCTTTAGTCGGATCTCATAGGATTCGTTTCCCAGATCGGGAATCATCTTGGGAAGTCGTTTCTGAACCCCTTTCCATTCTGTCTTTGTCTTACCTCAAGCTGGGGGACTAAAACTGAAGACAATATTTAAGATGGGAACGCACAAGTGAGTTGTAAAGAGTGAGGATATTTTCTTTAGACTTAACAATGAATTATTTGGCTTTATGTCGCGAGAGATTATCACGTCTAAGTTCTTTTCGTCATGTACCTTTTGTAGCTCAACAGAATTCATAATGTAGCTTGCCTTCTCGTTTTTATTATCGATACGGAAAACTTTGTACTAAATGATATCAAAATTCATTTGCCGCCTGTGAGCTCAGTTCATTAATTCTTCTATGTCAATTTGAAGCTCAGACGTTTAATTCTGTTGCGGATTAATTTCCCAGCTTAGCATCGTCCGCGAATCTCGATATCTTACAGTGGAGCCCATTATCAATATCATTAATATGTGAGAGAATGAGCGCCGGTCCCAAGACTGATCCCTGTGGCACACCACTTGTTACGTCTAACCATTCAGAAGTTTGAACCATTATTCATTTCTTGTTTGCAGCCAGTTAACCAATTTCCTTGTCATCGAAGTTCATTCCCATCTATACCATGTGACAACCTTGGTAGTAAACTTTGTTGTGGAACTTTATCGAATGCTTTTTGAAAATCTAAGTAGACAACATCACCTGGCTTTTCATCATACATGTTGATCATATCACAAAAGAAATCAAGCAAAATTTTCAGATGTGAGCATTATTGTCGAAGACCATGCTGAGAATGATTTTTAAGTGTTGTTCCTCTAAATGGTTTGCAATGATATCTCGAAAGATAGCATCCGCTAGTTTACCAACTACAGACGTAAAGCTAACTGGACGATAATTTCCGTGCAGTGATTTGCTATCTTTCTTGAATATCGGTTTTGCACTGGCAAATTTCCATTCCTCTGGAACATTTCCCGTGGCAAGTGACTTGCTGAAATGAGTTGTCAGGGGCTTAACTATCTCATTCTTCTCCCGTTTCATGGTCCTCGGAATAAACTTATCAGGACCTGCCATTTTATTGACTGTTATTCGATTTAGCTCTGATAGTATATCTTCGTCTTTGATTTCAACATTGCCAAACATTTTCCCCACTTAGCAATCGAATTGAAATCGGGACATGAGTTGCATCTTCAACTGTAAATACATATGCAAAAAAAAAGAAAAATCTTATAATCATTGTCATGGCTTGGTTTTCTTGAATTAATAAAACGCAAGGAATATATGTCATAAATTCTTATCACTTTTATTCATCAGACTACCATCTTTTACAGAGGTAATGTACGTAAAATTCTCTATATATAAGACAAAATCAACCACCAAGATGGTAAAACCCTTTTTCATGTAGAACATAAAGAGAAGGAGAATTCTCAGGCATTTCACTGCTGTTATTCCCGGCAGACCCAGAGCAAGAGAATCAGGTTCTCGACCGACCCCTGACTCACGAATGTTGATCTATATCCCAGCCAAGGTGGGAAGGATCTCACAGGCAAGGACGCTCTTACTCAAGTGACTCTGATCTGTGACAGGACCCTGATAGCCTCACTGAAGCGCGCTTGTTGGAGGAGAACCAACCGTGTAATTGCGATAAGATAATAGGTCTCTTTCGTGTACTTTACAGTGGGGCCACTGAACTGCTTTCGTCGTCTCTAAATCCCGGATTTGATAGGTCAGATTCGGAGTGTTTTGTTTAAGTACCCTGCGTCACACCCGTGATCCTGCATATTAGCAATCAGGGGCAGATGCATCACTTAGCAAGTTGCTGTTGGCTGTGTACTGCTGTTTCTTCATTTAGGCTTTATATATATAAGATTCTACAACGAGATTTTGCGTCTTATGATTTCTTTTCTAGACGTCCTGTTTTTCCGTGGCTGCAGCTACCACCCAGGAAAGTGGGACTTATGCCAAGGTGGGTCTATGTTTTTTATTAGCAGCTTATTTTCCTTTCATTTCTTACTCATATGGATATAATACAGCTGTTGCTACTGCCAATAGGTCACAGTAAATAAATTTACTTTTTCATTTTACTTCTTGCATGCCTTCACCTGATGTGTATATATGGATACAGGTGCAAATAGATCTCTTAACGCACTGCAAGAGGAGGAGTCTTATTCAGGATAAACTCACTTATTCTCTCAAGTTCTTATGCGATATAGCATCACATACCTTATTGATATAAAGCCTAGATATTTCATATCCCTTTCGACAGGTTGTGAACTAAGTATCTAGGAAGAACCGGTCATGGACCATCACTGGTTTTGGACTGTCTGAGTCCAAGATTTCAGGGAAAACTGAACATATTTCATTCTAGTCGAAATCCTGAGTCAAGATGTCTAATGGACTGTTGATATCTCATACGTTCCCCACATAAAGCTGTTATCATATCAAATGATTAATACTGGTAACTTCCTGCTTGAGTTATCATCTTACCTCAGGTTCCCAAATTCACAAGAAAAGCTGTGGAGCGCCCGAGACAAGGCAGTATAATTCGGCTCCACTAATTCGTGGAGCCAACTGGCGTGTGAAGATAATGAGCTCCCAGTCTTAACACGGTTGGTTTAAGACGCTGGGATCATCCCTCTTACCAGCGTGAATCTTTGAGTTAACAGGGAAGGAAAATGGTTCGATTCTTCAGAAGATGTGCGAGGGGAAGAGAGAAAGAGAGTAAAACGACAAATGCAGAGAGAGAGAGAGAGAGAGAGAGAGAGAGAGAGAGAGAGAGAAAGGGGAGGTAAGGGGTACCAGACATGAAAATTCCTCTCATGATTTAGACACAATTCCTGGTATACGACCATATTCATCGGACGATTTTCACATTATTTCATAGTCATAAACCGCCCGACATTCTTCATGCTAACCCCTCCACCTCACACTGTATATCGGACACTCCTAGCCAACTGGTAATGTTGGGTTATAATGGACTTCATCGACTTCATATAACTAAACCCATAATGCCCGGAGAGCCCCCAAGCCATATTCGTCCAACCACTAAGGACACACACACACATACACACACACACACGCACACACAAACACACACACAAACACGATGGAAAAGGCCCATGTAAGGGCAGCAAAGACAGTGCCATAATTGAGAGAGGTGAGTTACAAGAAAAGGCCTTAAATTTGCCCACCATGGACAAGAGCAAACGGTCACCGTGCCCACCTTAACAACTCAGTCACATTGTACCTCTCATCTGATTATGCAACCCGTAATGTCACTGAGTCTATCTTTACTGCAAATATCAATTACTCTAATCTCTTCCCAGGTGACTTTAAAGCACGTGCTGTTATCAGCCAAATCATTATGGAAGTATTACCAAGAGAAGACAACATTAGGAGAGTAGTTGTTGAGCACGGATTTCGTTACCCAGGTCAACCACCCGCTTTTAATATCACCATGAAGTTTTATAGACGGTACATTGCTTTTTTATTTTCAAGTCTGTGGGCGAAATTCATGTATCTTTGAATTATTTCAACCACCAACAAAGCAAAATTAAAGTTACCTCTAAATTGGAACAAAGTGTTACCCTCCCCTTTATTGATTTTAAGATAAGTAAATGTGAGAATTCTTGCAAGGCTTCGGTATACAGGAAACCAATATTTACTGGTCGTGGCACGAAATTTACTTATTACATCTCGATCGAATATAAAAGCAACTTGGTGGTAACCCTGGCCACACGAGCATTCCATATATGTTCAGATTATCTTGAATTTTAACATACCGGTCTTCTTGTAAATTTAATTTATGTATATTTAGTAAAACATTAAGAAAGATATTACGTTCAGTGAATACAACATTTTTTCCTAAGGATGTAATATATTTTCCAGTCCCGTTCACTGAGAAGGGTAGTTATACACTCCGTAAGAAACTGACTACTTTACTGAGTTTTACCCACAATTTAGCATTAGTTTTAAAGCAAGAAATATAATCCAGCCCTCTTTTCAAGTTTAAGGATGTTATTTCTAACGAAGCTGCAGCCGTCGATTGTCTTCCAGTACAAGAGCAACAGTTGTAATGCTTTGTATATTGGCAAGACGAAGCCACACCTCAGGACGCGTAGCAACGAACACCCTGAGCCATCAGTACGAGCGAACAGCGTACTTACCAAGACGCCCTCTTCAGTGACTATTCTATGTCGACAGCAAGCTCCTCTGTGCTGGCCAGAAGCTCATCAAACACCGATCTGTTAATAGTGCAGACCCTTCTGTCCTACGGGAACAAACCCACTATAAGTAACATTAAGGTATAGACAGAGTTACTGTGCCTTTAGATAAGTTTCTATTAGACTTACGCTTTTATCAGATTTAAAGTAGAACGGTCTAGTTGTTTTAACTTTAGGATTATTGTTTTTTTGTGAACTGCAGGATTATTGATTAATCTTAACCTGGAAATATTGCTTCTGTTTACAAAAGTAGACTACAACGTGTGTATGTGTATTTGTGTGTGTGTGTGTGTGTGTGTGAAATAAATACCTTCTCTCCAGCAAAGTCCTCTTCTCTACAGGTGCCTCCGCCACACGCAAACCAGCGCTGGACCACATCTGTTCTGTGTTGTCCAACCGCTATAACAGAATCCAGCATTTCATTCCGGACATTACTCTTGGATCCTATATAAGACGGTAAGTCCAACACATTATATTCCGATTCCATTAATAGCTTTAGGACTTAAGTGCCTCCATATATTTCGTCCTTTACAAATGGCAAGAATTATTGGACGTATTTTAGCCAAAAAAAATACTTTCATCAGGTAATCAATATCAGTTACTCTGATTCATGAAGGATTGTTCACATCCTTTAAATGTCGCCACACTCGCTGTCTTTCGCAAACAACTTCCTGGAAATCAAATATGTATATATATATATATATACTTCTGTTTCCAGTAGCATTTGTTTGCTCAAACTCTGTCAAAATTATGGTTGCCTAATTCCTCAAGTAATTTGTGCATAAGTGACTTAACATCACACTTCCAAGGACGTCACTTGTCGTTCTACTTTCGTAAAATATGCGGACAGCCGAAACACATTCAATCTTCCAGAATGGGGACATCAATTTACAACATATTAATGTCTCAATTTTACCCCTGCGTCTCCGTGATATATTGCCCCATTCCCCGCTCCTGTATTGCAACTGGCTGGGGAAATAATAGATTTCCATTTTAACTGATGTTTTACACTCTGCCTGGAGACTTCACAACGCTTAGCAACGAAGTCATTTCTCCAGATATTTGGACAAATTTTTTGGGGGGAGGGATTTTTAAGTCTTCCGCCCGCTAAAAGGCCCTGAGTATGGTATTTCAGGGGATTTATTTTCCAGTTGGTATAACGAAGCGAACGACTGGTTTGGCAAGTTTTAAAAGCCAGGACGATTAATGTAAATGTCCAGGGTGCTCTAGCGGGCGAATACATCGAGACAGGATGATGCTGTCTGCGCCACCCATCGACTAAGTGGGTTGCCCTTAGCCCAACTAGGCCTCCTGAATGTTTCATTTCCAGAAATTGTGTTTGCCCAGCGGTCTAGCGAACAGCCAATTTGACTTTCAGAGGCTGTCCACGGTATGAATATTACTATAGCCGAGAGGCGGAGGCGTTAATGTAATTCTCAAAGCAGCATTTGGGATGCGATATATTCAATCATTCTCAAAGCCTCACTCATAAGTCCTGAATATTCCGAGAGGTGTTAAGAGCGCATACAGACCGGAGTCATCGCCGGCGTGGGCGGAGAGTACACCTCGGCTGTAGAGTTTCTTGACGCTTTAGACGCAAGAGTTGTGGACATATTTGACGCAGTTGTCCCTTGCGTTCCAAGGGAAGAATTCTTGACACTTCGTACAAGGTATCTTCAGATTAGATGTAGGTGTTCGTAGAGAGAGAGTGATGGAGAGAGAGAGAGAGAGAGAGAGAGAGAGAGAGAGAGTATCACCAGATGGGTGTGGGTCTGAGAAAGGTCAGGACGGATCATTGGCGTATGGACTTAGTTAGCGGCGGTGAGACACCATCACGGCATTTAAGAAGGAGTAATATATCACGGGTGTTAAAAGTCCCATTATCTCCGGGTGCAATTAAAACTGGAGCGTTCTACTGGCTCACAATGGGCTTTGTTTATGCTATTGTCGAGCATCTCCCTCAGGAGTTGATCCTCAGCCTGGCGTCGCGAGTGTCTCGTACGATAAGCCCGAATGTAAACAGGCTTCGTGTGCGGGTCTTGTGGTATGGCATGCCTTGTAATGTTAGTGTACCTACATAATTAAGCAGCACACCTACAGTGCCTTTGACACCAACTCAAGGAGGTCGCGAATCGCGTCTGTGACCAACAACAGAGACGCCGCGTCCATCATGGAAATCACCCTTAACAATATCAACCACAGAAACAATATCATCCATGAAAAATGGAGACCTCTTTTTCTAACAGGTTACCAGCCAAGTAAAGTTCATCCGGGTAGTGTGGAACCCAGTTTGCATACGCTAATTCTGACCCCTTCCACAACCAACAAGTCACGAGTCAGTTATTCACGAACACTGTGGATTCTAAAATATTCTGAAACAAATCTCCGAAAGCACTGTACACCTCTGCTCCACAGGCATAGGTGAGACACTAGACGCTCTCTCTCTTCCCTCTTGCCTTTCCCTGTATCATGAGCCTGTGAGCGGCTGGGTGGCTTATGCATGAAGGGAATAGTAACCAGGGGTACCAGACCTTGCTCCTCATTCTCCCTTAATACGTCTCGTACAATTGTGGAAGGAGAAATAGAAAGGACTGTAGCAATAATCCGCGTCATGACCTTTTATATCTAGCACCTGCAAGAGGCGGTGGCTCCTCGTGCAAAAGTCGCCAAGCTATTGTCCTTTGCCTTTTACCTTTACATCAGAATACTTGTGAAGTACGATTCTGCAGCCTGTGCCACATCCACTGCAGGGACTATCCCGTCCTCATCCCCTGGGACTAAAAGATCGCATTGTAACCTACCATGAACTTCTCTAATAATGCAGTTCATATCAGGAGGGAGGAAGCCTTTACTGAACTTGATAAGACCGCGTGCGCATTAAGCACCTCTCGAAGTCCAAAGAGCTCAGGGTAAGTAGTGTAGTAAATGCATCAACATATATAATGTGGCAGTCATCCTGTAACCACGAAGATGCCGCCTTGAGATGACCTGTCATTGGACAAAAAAAAAGGGTGTCACCAAGACTAAGGGACGTCCTATCAGACTCCCTCAGAGGCTAGGAGATGGAGACGATTACATGCACCAAATGGATCACCGTCCTCATCGTCCTGAACATCGGAGTAAATGATGATGGGGGAAATTTTGAACTCCGCCAAGTTACGTTCTGCTTATGAGATTCGTATTCATTTTACGTACCTGTCATCACTCTTGTCGGCATCAACAATATTTACTCCACTCCTACCACATTAATCAATGACTCTCTGATCTCTTCCTCTATCACAAACAGCCTCGTTTGACCAAGTGGTCTGTCGCTGTTTGAATTCAGTCGTAATTCAGCTGTGTATTTGAAAGCCTTATTGATACTCGATCTCTGATATGCGAGGTTAGTTTCTGGGACTGGTAAATGTCTCAAAGCTCAACAACCAACCAGTGGAGGAGGATTTTGCACACCCGTCCCCGAGAGATTTTGCGGAGCGAGATGTCTTGTGTGTAAGTGGTGGTGCTGGATGAATGATGAAGACGGTGTTGGCGCTGCCCCCTGTGTCGGGTTCATGTCGTCCCTGTGTCGAGTGCTGGGTTTCGAATCTCGTATGGCATCCAGAATGTCCTCGCCTGACTCCACGGCAACGAAAAAGAGAAAGCGAGGGAAGGATCGAAAAGTTCATGGTCAACACGTAGACTCTGATAGCCCACTGAGGTCCTGAGCTTCAGATGGGACTCACCAGCACAAGATTCGACCCCTTTAACAAAGCTAAAGGTCCATTTCTTCTCCGGACTTTTAGTACGAATGAAAATACCAACACGAGCCGTGGAATCTTTACTCAAATCCGGATACAAGACAGGGTATGATAAGACACACTGCGGTTAGGGGGAAAATGATGGTGTGAGGAAGAAATGAAATCGGCGAAATAGATTATCACACATGGGAAACAGATAGCTGAATAGATACAACAGATATATGTATAATTATGAAAAAACATCTGATATACAGCAGATATTGAAGACAGTGAAAAACCTAACTAACCAGTCAGCAATACAGTCAACCCCTCTCTTAAGAAATTCATCTTAAATACCATCCACTCCAGTCGCCTTGCCACATCTCATCTTGCGCAAGGCTTTCACCACCTCTTCTCTCTTCACCGAACCTCTCTCCGTGACTCTATCATTTCTCACACCACCCCGATCGAAACGCCCCAGGTCATCCACCTTACGATCAAACACACTCAGCAATTCTTCAGAATGCTCATTCCAATTCCTCGTCATTTCGTCAATGCCTGTTACCACTTCCAAATTTGCTCCCTTCACCGATGTTCCCATCTGTTCTCTTGTTTATCGCATACTATTAACTTTCTTCCAAAACATCTTAATCTCCCTTGCTCTCAATTTTTGGTCATCCCCTGCACGTTCCACTTGACCTACTACCGCTATCTCTTATACGTCCCCCAGTCATTTGCACTCTTTTTCTTTAAGCGCCGCCCATATATCCCCTCTTTCACTAGCAAGTATATTTCGTCATCCCAACTCTCACTACTCATTTTCACCCGCCCATCTCGGACCTTAAGCATGCCACAGGCATTTCCTGCGCACATGCCTTCACTGCATCGATAAATACCTCCTGTTCCTCACCCACGCCCCTCGCTTCGTTAACATGAAGAGAATTTTAATCACCCAGTAAACTGGGAACAAGCCTGTATGTTATAACCATGTTCTTCTGTTACCAAAAGGCTCATTGTTGAATCATCATTGATCAAAACTTGTAACACTATGAACTTAAATGATAGTGTATATAAATTTGATAATATCTTAACCAGTTCTTTACTAAGATATGATGAAAATGAAAAAGCTTTAAATAACTGTAACAGATAAAATGTTTTACTGTGTGTCTCCAGCCTTGCTTGTATTAGTGAGGTCAGGTTTATCCCTTACCATTA
>JAYMFT010304201.1:0-10204 GCA_038088735.1 Panulirus argus | reverse complement strand
TATATATATATATATATATATATATATATATATATATATATATATATATATATATAGCGTTAATGAGATGGCCTTGACTAGGGCCGTAGCTGCCCGTGCCGTCTCAGCTAACATAAAAAAAAGGTATTAAGAAGATATCTTTGTGTGTCTACGTATCTGCTGTAACTTCTCACAGTTGTTTTACTGAGCGGTTTGAAATATAAAGCCATACAATGGATATTGGTGTGGGCCACGCCTAGAGCTTTTGGTTTTCGTAATAAAGAGAAAACTTTCCCCGTGATAAATATTCTGGGGATTCCTCCCTCCCTCCCCGTACACATCACTGGGGCCAGGGTTGCAACGCCTTCTTTTCTGGTTAGTAGGACATGAGGCCCGCCAGCTGACTGTACGCTCCTGTATTTCCTGAAATTTTGAACCCTTAGGTATTCGCCTGGAAACTGGTTTGGATATTTGTACCGACTATACCGGGAAATATTTGTTTTCAGGTGTATTCAGTTAGTGAAGGCTGCCTTTCTATACGGAAATGTTGACGCGTTTTTAGAACATTTGAAAATCCCTTTGTGATAAAGGTTGGCGGAGACGAGGCACACACCAGATCTCGTTTGTTATGGACAATTGATTTTCAGGCTTATGGTTTAGTTGTCCCACGATTATGAAACTGATATGGTTAGAGGGCAGGATGGGCTGTGTATATACGTACATATATATCGTGTACCAGAAAATGAAATTATGTTTGATTTAAGTAGTTTAGGAGCAAGGCCCAAGAAGCCGCATTCTGTAGTCTCCTTGGATATGTCTTATCAGATGCGTCGAAAGCGAATGTTTAAAGCTCGTTTGAAGAATGTTTATCGGTTTTGTTACTATAGTACAAATGGAAAAAGCAATGTTTACTGTAATTTTTATATCGCACGACTCGTTTTAGAATGGGAAAAGCTCGTGGGGGCAAGAGACGGGTCGGGTTCGAACACTTACCGAGCCACGACGTGCAATGTGCCGACGTGCGTGATGACCCTCTGCAGTCAGGAGACGTCAGGTTTGTTTGTGTGAGGGAAATCGAAGCAATGTTCCATAGAGTGTAAAGTACAAAGCGATGTACACAGAAAGATAGAAGCATATAATAGGAAACGAGACAAAACTTTGTGCCTCCACCATGATGGAATGGGCAAACACCATCATCACTACTGCCAACACCGTCAGCATCAGTGCCAGCATCATCACTACCATCTGTATGAACGCCACTTCCAGCACCAGTATCACCGTCGTCTTCACTATCATCGCTTTAATCCCCGACATCATCAATGCCATCGTCCTCATCAATGCCACTCTCATCATCATCATCATCATCATTATTCTTCGTCATTCTTAAGCACCATCAATGGTTTTGTCTGGACGGGCGACTGGTCCACCAATCTATAACGGTGTTGCGCATCGAATCCCAACGAGACTCGAGGCTCCATCTCCCTCCAATGTTTTCTTAGGCCAGCCACCTCGCCTGCACCTGACACAGGGCAGGAAGCTACGGGCAATTTACTCCCACACTCGGAGCCTTCCATCCATGCTGATGAACAGGCCTACAGGCTGTGAGGTCCCCTCTACACGATCCGCGCTGTAAGTAGAGAGAATGTTATCTGTTCACCAGCTACTGCCGAAACAGACCGCATTTCATCCTTAGTGTAGAGTAATACGAGGTTTGACCGACAGAACAACAGGAACCGACCCTTCTACTATAAGAAGCCTTGGCGTATTTTCCTCTGGAAAGTCTATACACAAATATGCAGTCATTTAAAGCAGGCGCTTACTGTGTGGATCTGTACATAGTAAAACAAATTCGTTCATCAGGTTCTGTAAATGCTCAGGTACTAGATTTGTCAAACCTGTGTTAAATGAGAAGCTTTCCTTATGTTAAAAAGACGTAGACTTTGATAATTAACAAAAGAACTTAGGTTACCAGTTTATAGATATAATCATTAGACAGGTTCAGTTGACAGCTAACTCATCACTTGAATCATTTGACAGAGTTCTGGACCTAAATGTCAGGCTTATTTTTAATGCTCTTGCTCTCTACGTATAAGCCTTATGGCGACAGCTTAAACAGCTGTGTGATGATGTTATCCACTGTGAAAAATCTGACTGTGTTGACGGTCTGATAAAAATGTACGCTTTGGAAGGAGACACTTTCCCACGGCGACATTTAAAAGTCTGAACCACTGTCGTTAACTTTGGACCTAAAAACAATATCATACTTCAGAGGTTCCGTCCCAGAAATCAACGACTTGTCGTTCGGTCTGTGAGATACACTGCTGGTCGTGCCAACGTCGTGTCTAGATATGTTACCGTAGGAGAAACTCAATGTCGAGGCCCAATAGGCGATCATAAAGACTGCTACAATGTATCATGTCGAAGGCTCTTTCCCGTACGCGTCAGTGATGATAATGTTTCACATGGCACACTTTTTTTTGGGGGGGATTCCTTCCGATGTCTCACCAAGCCCCTGCAGCAGATATGGTCAGTCTGCCCTCAGCTCCATCTTGGCCTCGGGAACCTCATACGGCTCACTCGACGCCCCGCCCGGGGCCGCAGGATTTTGTTGAACCACTCAAGCGAGCCGATGGAGCTGGGACCCATCATCGCCATAGTGAAGGTGCCTTCCCCGTCACCATCATCACTATCATCACCAACAGCGTGCTAATACCTGACGATGGTCTTCAGAAAAGCCTTTGCCTTCCCCTACAGTTAAGCCCCCGACCAAGCTGCTGCGTCGCTTCTCTCCTCCATCAGGCTGTAGACACGTCCGCCACAATCGGTTGGTCTGGCACGCCTTGCAGGCGATGCAGTGACATATTTTTGGCGCCGGATATTTATATTATCATACTGTACTGACTGCAACTGCCGGTTTTGGAGGTACTGTTTTAAGCCTTCCATGCCTGACGTGCTAATGAGCAGCTGTTTACGAGCAGTTTGGAAACATTGTCTTCCAGGATTTTTTTCAGTTCGAAAAATTATAATAAATCTCTCCCGTCTGCACTTGTGAGACAACAGCCCCAGTGTCTCTAGTCTTTCCCTGTAATGTAGATTTGAGACAGTATTATCAGTGGAATTTTATGAGACGACATCTGCAAAATATTCAATCCAGTAATTTCGATCATTTCTCCCAACTGGAGAGGCGATGTTGGCACAAAACATTTTTCTGGTCGGGAGATTGTAAGTGGCCTGAAGTGGGTCATCATTAACTCTGGCCTCCCTTGTCTTTAAGGCCCATAAAACCGGCCGGTAATCCCTTTATTTAAGAGCGGCGGTCGTTCCTTTACGCTGGCTAAGGTCATTAGACATTATTACTCCGAGGTCTTTCATGTTGTTCTTTCTCGATATGATGGTGTTTGATTTTTCTCTGTGTTAGCTCAGACGGCACGGGCAACTGAATGCCCTAATCAAGGCCATCCCATTAACGCTGTCTCCTCTCTCTCTCTCTCTCTCTCTCTCTCTCTCTATATATATATATATATATATATATATATATATATATACCCTAGCCTAAGCCAGGTACCTATTTTATCGACTATCTCTTAGGAAAGGTCTTAGGAGAGGATGATCATCTAGGTTAACTGTGGACTGGCTGCCGTAACCAGGATTCGAACCACGGAGGTCCATAATTTGTCTCCGGTATAGTGTTTATTCGCTTCCTCAGTGACAGAGATGTTAAAACTTATCTCCCTGAGAGAGAATGTTATCGCAGTGGTCCAGTGGTAGACAAAATGAATGTTTTCTACTGATGAGATGTCAATAAGTAGTTTGCTATCGTTTGCTAAATAAAAATATCTGCGTCAGATAAGAGAACGAAGGACAGGAGAGACTCTATTAATTAGGTACTTAGTTAAAAACCTGCGTAATTATTTGCCCACATTTCCAGTTATTCCCATTTTTGGTCACGACGCCACAGTCATATTTGTCGAAAGGCTTTTGCATGAACTGTCATTTCAATATCCTCTTTGTTCTCCCGTGCCTCTGCAAGTCTATGACAGTGATGGGGCAACGTTGCACCGGGTTATGTAGGGTGTTTGAGTCCATGGAAGTGACAATTAAGGCGACTGGAAACCTGTGGTGTGTGAATTTAGTTCTCCTGACTTTCCACCCTCCTTTATGGAGTGGGGAGATGTGAGTCTGCTTAAATCTTAGAGGGATTACGCCAGAATTCTACATCTCTTTCCAGGGAATATTTAATGCCTTTGCTAATGGTGTCCTACACTTCGTAAGAAAGGCAGAGATCATTCTTCTTTCGATTAAGTTTCGTGTGATATTTTGAGTTTAATATCGGTGTTCTTGATTCGAAATATTTACTGGCCTTTACTGAGTGAGCTTTTGTTTCTAGGTGGTCTGGTGTGCAGGTCGTTCCCTTTCCCCTGCAGCAGAAAACGCGATCCTCCTTTTCGTCTTCACCTTTTTTTGTATCTTTCTCAGTGCTCCACCGCCACTTCCTCCCTCAGAAAGGGACTTCCCTGTAATTCCCTGTGCCTCGCTTCTCCTCTTTCCTTCACACTATCACCCATCCTTTTTCCTCTCCCTCTCCTCACCGCCATTAGAACGAGTTTGCTGCTTGCCCTCGTACGCAGCCATCATCACTCGACCCGTCCACTCGACCCCTCCTGCCGGGCTTCCGTATTGCCTCCTCCTCCTCCTCCTACGTCCCCATCTTCACCACTGTCCCAGTCAATCAGCCACCAGCGTTCCCGTCCGCCCTCACAGACATCCACCCACCCACCGTCCCTCTAGATCGCCCCTACCTCCTCGTCAGACTGCTCCTCTCCGTTTTTCACCGGCGTCGCCCCAGGACACCAGCTCCTACACAGGAGCAACGATCGGTCGCTCGGTAGAGATCGCCCACCGCCTGCATGGCCTGTCTATACAGTTCATCCTTCCCTTAGCCCATCTTGCCTCTCTCGTGAAGACCTTACGGAAACAACAACAGCCTCTTCTAGACACACTGATCCAACAGGAGCAAGTTCTGCAAGCCTTAGGGACCCTCCACCTCCTGCCCACAAAAAGTTCCGCCATCTGTATCTCCCCATATTCCCCAGCGGGAACTGGAGCATCCTCAACAGTACTGCCAGTCCTCGCGGTCTCTTCATCTCATTCCTGGGGACGCTCCCTGATCTACTGACAGGGTCTTCGACCTCACCGGGCAGATCTCTGTCAGTATGTCCTCTCTCAACAAGCAGATGTTGCAGTACTGCAGGAGATCATCCCTGGCGTGATGGCTGCTACGGCGGTTGACACACAGTGGAGCAAATAGGATTTCGTTCTGGATCTTCGTCTTGCACTCTGCAACGAACCCACAGGAGACCCTCCTTATGCATTCCCACGCCCTGTGTTTCCAGGACTAGCAACGACCGCAGGTTTACGGATTCCTGATGAATCACTCGAGAGTGCAGCTTGTGTAGAGGTCCTACCTTCACCTTCAAGGGTAGAGGATCAACCCACCATACGATGCTTTCCTTGGAAGGACGTCTGGAGGCTGGTTTGATGCGACGCGCCATGTCCAGTAGCTGAGGGAGGAGGCCGTGAACGGCTATCTCGCAGGGTACACGGCGGACTATTACCTTGTTACGACGAGTCTCGGGGGTAATGATGGCGAACCTGAGCGTCTCTTACTGCTGGGGGCGGAAATCCCATTTGGTTGAGGAAGAGCACCGTCTCGTCCACTTGAGCGGTGACTGTTACGACTGTGGGACCACGGTGGAGGCGGGGGCGTTGGGTCCTGCAGCGAGGAGCTTAAGGATGAGAGAACCCGTCGTCTTGTCGCTCAGAAGCAGGTCTCAAGGAACCGACAGACGACGAGGACTCCCTCTGCGTCCACAACTGGGAGAGCTACTGTGGAGGGGGTGATCGTTCCACTGACCCACACTGCAAGGTGTAGTTGGTGATCCTGGGACTCGGGAGGGGTCATCCTCTCCCTCCCATGCCTAAGGGGGGGGGGTGAGTGACAGGGGCGGGCTTATCCTCGGGAGGGAACTCGAGCTCCCACATTTTAAACTTGTCTGCTAGCAGCTGGAGATCTTCCATGGCAGTGCCTCCTGTGTCCAACGCCCCCCGTGCCAACAACGGGGCACGGGACACGGTGGTAGCACTGGAACGAGGTGGTCTGATGATTGTTTGCAAGTACCACACGGTATATAGATAGTCCTTCTGCTCCTGGTGCACAAAAGTGAAAGCTGTGTCAGAATAAGAGGGGTGTATGTGACCAGCAGTGTCTGGTGCAGTGAGAGAGGGAAAGTGTTTGCGTAAAACAATGTTACTGTAGCAAAAATACCGCATAAAAGGCATAATGCACTGTCACTGGCACTTCACTGTACATATCCTTCCCTGACAAAGGCAGTAGAACTGTTTTTTCAGGCGAAAATAGAGCCATCAGGACGAGAGACGTGTTTTTATTGCCCTATATATTATGTTTTTTTCCTTTCAGAAAAAAGATTAAATTTTCATATGGCATGGAAAAAATATTTTTGCTCTGTTTTTTAAAAGGGTTTGTCAGCGGGGCTGTACACAATACATGGGGCAACTGCAGCCAGTAGGTTACGTCCGCGTGTGGGGAACAGAGAGTACGCCATACTTCATGCGGCCAAGTTAACTGGGACATGTCCTCGTCTTATTCCGTCTGTGGTGGAGCTGGAGTTCCCGTCGTGTTATGGTGATGATTCTCAGACCCTAATGCTCACCTGTGCAAGGTAGCCAGGCTCATTTCTCTATCTGTTGTTCTCCACGATTTTCGTTTCTTACCTGATTTATTTTTCTTGGTGTTTCAGTGGTCTAGATCTGACGGTTACGCAAGTCTGTATCTAATTCTTTTGGAGTCATTATGTGTGCTGCCCCTACCACGTAGTGAAGATGTCATTTATTGGATGGAGTAACATCTTTATCGACAATTTGCTCACGTATGATGGTAAAATCTATAGTATATCTATACCCAAGGAGGCATTCGCCTTTCTTAAGCAAGCTTTTATTATTTCCATCATTATTATTTATTCATTTATATATTTATTTATATATTCATTTATTCATAGTAGGAGGCACAGGCATGCTTTAGGCTTTACGCGTTTTCATTCTTCTTTGACGTCGTCTTCATCTCATTATGTGTCCTGTGTCTGTGTTTTCTGCTTCCGTCGCCTTCCCTCCAACACTTCTATCTCTTCCATTTCAGCGTCTGAGTCTCTGGAGTTCTTCTGGCCTCCACTCTGTTGGTGTTTGTGTCCTCATCTGCCTGTTTGCCATAACATCCCCCACGATCTACTTTCCATTCGTTTTCCATCATGTGTGCTTAATGTTCAGTCTTTCATCATCAGTCTCCTGTGTGCTATGGAATTTTTGCTTCTTCTTGCTTTTCTAGAGAGTAGATTAAAGTCTTTGTTAGAGTTTATCTGATGGATATGGATGCTTTTTCTGTAGTGTTGTAATATGACTGAAGGAGAGGGTTGTCTACTTGGCACATTCAGTAAAGCTGTCGTCACTATGTGAGGTCTGAGCAGCCTTCCCTCTCTTGGATCTAAATTTCCCCAGCGATTAAACCAGGTTACATGGCATATTAGGCATGATATGGCTCACAGTTGCCTATCAAAGACGTTTTCTCATTTAGTACATCTCTCGCTCTTTTTATATTTTTACATATACATTACCGAGGGCGTAAAATGAGTATGTTTAAAGGTATAGTAGTTCCACCAATGTCGTATGGATGCGAGGCTTGGGCTATAGATAGAGTTGTAGGGAGGAGGGTGGATGTGTTTAAAATGAAATGTTTAACGAAAATATGTGTTGTGAGGTGATTTTATCGAGTAGGTAATGTAAGGGCAGAGTAGAGGTGTGGTGATAAGAAGAGTGTGGTTGAGAGAGAGAGATGAGAAGGGTGTGCTGAAATGGTTTGGACATTTGGAGAGAATGAGTGAGGAGAGGTTGACAAAAGAGGATGTATGTGTCAGAGGTGGAGGGAACAAGGAGAATGGGGAGTGAAAAATGTTATGAGTGTTCGGGGCCTGAACATGCAGGAGGGTGAAAGGCGTGCACGGGATAGAGTGCATTGGAACCATACAATGGGCGTCGTGCTGTCAGTGGACTGAAAAGCAACCAGGGGAACTACAGAAAGTTCAGTAGGGCCTGGTTATGGATAGGGGGCTGTGGTTTCGGTGCATAGCACATGATCTTGACGTTACCTTGCTAATGCGGGAAACGGCGAACTAGTATAAAGAAAAGATTTTCATTACCTATTGATTATCATACCATTCCCTGATCATTACTAATTTTCGTTCTCTTTCTCTCCCTTTTAGCGTCTGTCTCTTTGTGTCTATCCTTCTGTCGGTCTCTCCGTCTTTCTTTCTTTATTAGCACCATTTTACCCACTCCCACACTCATTCTTCCCTTCTCTCCACTCCACCATCATCCTTATCCATCCCTCACTTCCCTCAGCAGCTTCGGTGCATCGCAGTCTGGTTTTCTGCCCAACATATTCGAGGTCCGCAATGTGTTTCGCTATATCGCAGTGTTAGCGCAAGGAAAGGTTCGCATTCGTTGGAAGACAAGCACTGGTTTAGTGTCACAGTTATGCTTACCAAATTTTAGCACAATCACGGGAGGACCTGAGACCAAATTTGATCAGATTTGTCCGCTTATCTTTAACAAGGCAGAGTGTGGAGGAACCCATTCCTTGCAGAGTGTGTCAGCGGACGTCACCGGCACAACCTCCGTCCGCCACACCGAACGCCTCCTCGGGTCAAGTGAATGTCTTGATAGAAGTGCGGCTTCCATGGCGGATGAGATTCACACGGTTGGCTTGTCGAGGTCAGTGCGCTCCCCACCGCTGGTGGCACTACGCACTCTTGATTCTTGTCGGTGTTGATGAGGATGAGCTGTCTCAAGACGCTTGAGGACCTCGCAGTGAAGACGGTGTTAGGTAGGAGTAAGACAGCGTTCCAGCGCAGCTTTTGGAATTGAGAGTTTGTATCAGGTCCCTTAAGAACAGTGTCTGTCGGATTCCATACCTTCTCTGAATCGTTGAAGGTGTTCCAAATAGCATTTTCGATCATTGCCTTATTCAGCAATGGCCACGAGAAGGAAAGAGTTCCAAGCGACTGGAAACCCGCGCACGTGTAGTACCCATTTACGACAAAGGAGGTAGAGGACGTGCCTAAAATTGTCGACCTGTTAGTATTACTTTGGTGTAAGTTAAATGTTATAAACACTGATCTTGGAGAGAACTGCTGAAGTCCTTTTCAGAATTTGTCTCTGTTCTGCCGTATCGAATATTTTCCAGAATACTCGCCTCCTTTTCTATCACCTCCCTCCTCTTATCCCAACTTTTTCCCACTCACTTCTTGTGTCTCCAATTCTCTCATCTCGGGTTTTCTCCTCTCACATAACTGTTTCCCCTCTCTACCCGCTCTCACCTCTACCCTTGCCGAGGGGCAACACTACTCCCCAGAACTTCCTCCCTTCACCTGTCACTCTGCTCTCTCCTTAACACTCATCCTCCCATCCCACATCCTCATCTCTTCCCCTCCTATAACCCCTCATCTCTTCCCTCTCTCTCTCTATCGCGCCCTCTCCCCTCTCCCCTCGAATGTCCCCTCCCACTAGCGTACCTCCACCACTCATATACCCTCCCCTACTCAGTCAGTTCCCCTTCCTCGCGTTTATCTCCCCTCTCCCAGGGTTCGTTCTCCTCCCATGCCTTTCCCCTCTTCTCCGATTCCCCTCACAATCCCTCTCCCCCCCCTCCACCTGGGCTCGTGTGTTACAGCTACTTAATGCCCGTGCGAGGGGAGGAGAAGGCCCCTACCACCCACAGTCCACAGGGGTGAGACACCCTCCGTTGCGTCGGTGATTACCGACCGTATTGTACCCCCGGCGTGGACTCTCTCTCTCTGGCCGGGGCTTTAGGGGGGATAATTCTAACAGTGTAATAGAGACGAGAGCCTTATCGTCACCCACCCAACCACCCACCGCCCGCCCGCCGGAGCTGAGCCCACCGTCAGCGCCGCCTGCGGCCCCCTGCACCCGTCTCCCTTCTTCAGGTTGTCTCCGTATTGATGTGGGTGTGTGTCGTAGGTTGATGGGTGCGCATCTGTCCTGATGTCTGGCGCTTGAATAAGTAGACAGACAGACAGACAGACTCAGACACATACACACACACACACACATCATCATCAAAAAAAATATTATATAT
>JAYMFT010304179.1:0-10205 GCA_038088735.1 Panulirus argus | reverse complement strand
ATATATTTATATATATATATATATATATATATATATATATATATATATATATATATATATATATATATATATATTCAACATGGTATCCAGTATGGTAGCTTTTATTAAAGTATGTTTTTAACATCATATCCAATTTCGTTGCTTTTATTAACACACATAATTAGCGCTGACGTCTCGGGAAACGAAAATGTCCAAGCAAGCAGTAACTGTTAAATAAGACTCCCAGAGTTGTTTCAACAGTCTAACGTCAGACGCAGAGAGTGGCTGGTTGACTGTTTATATTTGAGACGCTTACTGCCCAGTTACATAACATGTATATAAACGATTACACGACTCTTGAAGTAATGACGTTCCTACGGTCTCCTACGGTCGCAACCCCAACAGTGCAACACAGAGACATGAAGACATACAGGAAGGGGTGGAAATACTGTCTGGAAAATAATTATCAAAAATATCAGTATCATGTTCTATGGCATAGGGTAAAAATTTCCTAGCTGTTGGCCAAGTTATCCTTCTCATTCAACCTTTTCACAAGTGACGTAACTCCGGTTAAAATCCAAAAATACTGCTTTGGGCCTCATGTTAATTCTTTTGATGCTTAACGTTGAATCTTTTTATATTAATGTTTAATGTTCCATGGATGAAGCTGGAATTTTCATGAATCTGAAGCAGGTAATTTCCAGGTTTAACCGTTTCAAAAAAGTGGCAAAACTTACCCAAACTCGACGCTGATGTTAATGATCTTTGGCCAATCAATTCCTTAGGTGTCGGGGGAAATAACTGTGTGAAGTACAGCGAGTATCCGATCCACAATTACAAAGTTACGACCATGGTTATGCTGGTGTGGAATGTGACTTCGGATGATGGACGGACGGACGATGACGAGACGTTTGCCTTGCTACTCAGGAGAACGCAAATGTCCATCAGCAACTGAAGGAGCTCGCTTGTCCTACGACACGAGACCCCAGTTTATCTGCGCCTTCGGGAGGCCACGTCAGGAGGCCTCCCGTCTGCTACCCCCCTACCCTGAGACCATCAATACGAGTGCAAACATTTCCCTATCGCAAATCTGGTACCATCTATGTTAGAAATATTATGTCATAACCAAAACTACGATACCTTCACTGCATGAGAGATTCCGTCGGTGACTGAACCCCACAATACCATCACTGCATGAGAGATTCTGTCAGTAACTGAACTGTGACATCATCGCTTCATGAAAGATTCAATCAATATCAACAAAAAAAAAAATATATATATAAACGGTGCCCTAATAAAAACAAACTCCGTATAATACCACAGATCTGCATGAAAATATCATTGACAGCACAAAATCCAATTACACCCATATCCGAGCTTAAATCTGTGCAAAAAAAAAAAAAAAAATGACCAGACACGCACGTACATATACAACATACACACGTACGAGCCGCTGTTACCTAACGGGAAGCATCGTATATAATCGCAGGTGCATAATACCGTTCCGGCAACAGCGTGTCTCCAATTATCCATAAGCATGCGCACACGGTCCGGGGCAATAAACATCCAGTCAGACACGGGAACACATACACATATCTCAGCACGGTTTACCTTTGCTTGATGACTACCCAACGCTCCAACCCGGAGGCTCGGGCCTGTGTCTTGACGTCCCGCCTGCAATGCCGCTCCTCTCTGGTAAGTCTGGCTAAGTCGAGGGCGCGCGCGATGCCCGCAGGTCTCCGTATTTCTGGGCCGTTGGGGTTAGACCTCGAAAGACACCACCCGTGGAGTGCATTCTTGGCTGTCTTTATCTTCCAACCCAATTATCAATCTGGTAACGGCTGGTAATGTGTTATGCATTTACGGTCCGCGAATAATCTTAATACCTTTGCTCAATGGGACTTAGGTCAACTTCTGACCTCCGTGTTCTCTTTTACCGTCTTCCGTGCAAGAAGGATATGGCTTCGGTGTGCTGCATGGGGACTGACTATACCTCTCCAGGCTTTTCCACTTGTATTGTGCCCATTCCCGTAAAACATCGACAATCATTTAATTACCGCGGCGCGATCGTTCTCTTGTTTACCGAGTGAAAAGGTATTAATGATCACCCCCCCCCCCTGGCGCCATTCTATCGCCTGTTGTTGCTAAAAGTAACAAATACATTAATTAAGAGTGGGCGCCGGGGAACAAAGTGTCATTAAACGTGTTTACAGATCGTAGCTTAGCCCGCGGCTTGGTAACTGTTGGTGCATGCTCTCAATACTGCCAACACACCGGGATTAAATCTGTTGACGGATCGCGGCGTAATTGGAAAGCTGCTTAACTGCTGACATATATATGATATTACGCTGTATGACGCCCTGAGCACTTTCAACTCTTCTATAATCGCGGCTGAATACAGTTGAGATGACAATGTAAAACACACAGTACAAACAGCAGCGCATTACTTCAAAGGCAGTAAGTTCAAGTGTCATATAACGGTATTTAGTGATGATACTGCGGGCTTAGCACGCAAGCACGCACGAACGCAAACACACACACACACACACACCCTCTGATTCCGATCTACGAAAGGCGTAGTATCTTCCTTTGGTATGAAATCCTTCACCAATTCGTCAAATAAACGCGGTATGAAAAAAAAAATAAGGGACAAAATATAATCTTTTGCTCAAGTAGACTCGGAGGACTACGCTCCGAAGAATAAATCCCTTGCAACTCAATACATCATCTTTAAGCTCAATATTCAGCATTCTCAAGTGGGAATGTAACACTTCAGGGGGTCATCATCGGCACTTATGCCCCACGAGGTATAACAACGGCTGAAGAAATACTGCTCCTGGATCGCTCGTTGTGTACAACGTCACTTATTTACAAGACGGGCGGATCAGCCAAAGGAACCCGAGCAGCAGCAGCAGCCCAGCCTAGCTCGCTGGACCCCTCACTCACCTGCAGGACGGGCAGGACGCCTTCACAGCTGGGAGGGTAGCGACGAGGAACGTTCCCAACGCTTCAGAACGTTGTCGGCGTATGACTGCTTCGATGACGCGTCGTCATATTCCAGAACGAACGGCGCTATAAATGTTTTCAGAATGGCAACAGCTCTCGAAGCACTAAACTTGCATTGTCTATAAATATTTGTCTTCAATGCGGCAATAGCTCCCAAAGCACTAAATTTATACTGTGTGAGTTATGACCAATCCAATGTGGTAAACTTTGTAGAGCGTGGCATCAACTAAGACATTCAAATTTTCAGGGCATCAAACAGATCTCAACAGTACCTTTTCCATTCATGACGGATAGAAAGTGCCTATTTTTGTTGTTAAAATTAGTGTCTCCTTTACAGAGGGTATAAAAATTGGGATATACTTAAAAAAGAAAAAGTAGAAAACTGTCTAATCACTTCGATAAATCCAGATTTCCACAGCTATGGTGATTTAGCAAGACGCTCCTCACTGCTTCCCGGGGACCGTGCACCCACCATTGCATTCGGGCTCGACACCGTTCATGGAGACGTCTGATTGTCGTCGGATGGTGTACCACAGACACACCGCTTGAGCAATGCTATTTCATCGACATCAGGGCAACTATGTTCTCCTCCCACCAGCCACTCCCGATATGTCCTGGAAGATTTTTCTGTAGGTGTTAGTATCGCACCCTTTCTTACGCTAGTCCTTTGGGAGAAAGAGGAGGAGGAGGAGGAGGAGGGGCATATATCAGAGAGGAGAGAAGCATACAGCACAAGTTCTACGAGGGTACGACGGATGCATCATAAAGGAACAGAGGCTTGTCACGAAAGAACAATCAAAAGAGAAGAGCGTGCATTACAGAGGAGGGAGGAATAATATTCTCGGTACTGGATAGTGGCATATTCAATAGTGCAGGCAGTTAAGGCATGTACTACATGGGAGGGGAAGGTACTGTATGGAAAGAAGCATTTGCCGCGGGGGTAACGAAAATACGTACTGCATGGCAGAGGGGCATATACGGTATGGAAGAAGGCCATGAACCACAAGGGACTGAAATATTCAGAATCATTTGGTCTTCGAGATGTACCTGTGTTTGTTTGATACCCTCCAACAACCCCGCCAGACGCTCCAATCACCCACCAATTCTTCTTCCAATCTTAAAGCGAGATATCCCATCCAAAGAGAGGCATCACTTCCTATAAGAGAGAAAACTAATTTACACCAGTAGCTTGACAAATTCCTGTTCGAGTTTCCCCTTCAATCCGCCATGTCCCCCACAATTCATTGCAACACACCCGCCCCAGCAGCAAGCATGCCCTGCTCAAAAGGGGGACGCTGCACACTGATTACGTTCGGGTTTTGGGGGCGGAATTCCTCCACACTAGAGGAACGCGTCCCTTACGTCAGGCGAAGAGTGAAAACTGACAATTCGTACGTCTCTTGTACCAATGACAACTATCTATCGCCACTCACGTATCTTTTTTTTAAACTTCAGTCAAAAGATGGTTCCAGTTGTAGATAATCAGACGAACTATTCAAAAACTGGTAAAGTTAAGTCAGCAGATACTTAATTCTAGTCTATATATGACTCCTGGTACACCTGCAAGGTGAGTGTTTGAATGTGGTCGACACTCCTCTCTCACTCGAGATAATACCACTGAGGCTTGTGGTTGAAGCGTGCTCCCTCCCTCTCTCTCTCTCTCTCTCTCTCTCTCTCTCTCTCGACATAAGCCACCCTGATCTACTGTGCTTCACATTACGAGCAATGACTCTCGTATATCTTTACTGTGTTGTGACCTCGCCAAGGCCGCACTTCCGCACAGATCCAGAGGTGTGCTGCTACGTTGGATCCCCTCAAAACAAGAAACAAAAAAAATTTTAACAGAAAACGACGTAGAATGAGGCTTTCTGTTGAGCGGGTTTAGTGAACTGCGCACCAAGGGTACACAGTGGCGCTGGTGGCCTGACCACGGCCACTACACGGAGCTAAAACCAATCTAAGGCAAGACTTACGAGGTGCTCCGGCCGATGGGTCCACTTTGCACTGATTCCTGGTCCAATCTGTGTAGTGGCTGGGGAACGTCCTGATGCCCCCCTCTCCCCCCCTGCCTGCTACCCCTACGGAAAGCCCGTTTCCCTGTGTGTGTGTGTATGTGTGTGTGTGTGTGTACTTATCTTTACGGTACGAGGAGGGGATTCTGGCCTCGTTTCTCTACTATCATACAACTTTCTTAGACTTCTACGTGCTGTCCACGTTTTTAATTAACGCTTAACTTATTTTAACGATGGATAATGCACAAGCCTATCAAACACCTTTAGTAATAAGGTCAATAATACTTAAGCTACACAACTTCCTTGGTGCAGAGGTTAGCGTTCCCGACAACGACGCATTCACGGCCGCCCGGGGATCTGGCGCGTAAGTTCGAATCCTGGATGCGGCATTCGGCCCACAGTCAACCTAGCTGTTCATCCATCCTTAAGGGCAATGAGATGGGTTTGACCAGGGCCTCAGCTGCCCCAGCCGTCTCAGCTAACAAACACACACAGAAAAAAAAAAGAAGCGGATGTTTACATCTCCCAGTGGTTGGCAGCCACATGCGAATGGTTTCCGAGTGAAGAATTCCCCATAGTTTTCAACGGTGGGTGACCCACCCACTTTGCAAATGTTTCCGCGCGAATTGCTCTTTACAACTGTCGCCACTGGAATAATTAGACCACCTTTTACTGGTCACATTTTTTTGTTTTGTTTTGTTTGTGTGTGTGTCACCAAATACGAACAGGTTTATAATTCATACGACTCTGAAACCTTTTTAATAATGTGTTTTGGTCAGAGACCTTTTTTTTTTTTTTAGCAATGTCTTTTTGCAAAATCAATTTCCTTTTTTCGAAGTTTTGATGTCTTTTGACACGTCTGCGTGGAAAAAAAAAAAAAAAAGGCCGCATGTCTTCAAAATGACGAAATAATTCACGACGTTCCCTCGGCCATGTTAATTATCTGCCAGAGTTTTCGACAGGATAATAATTTAAGGAGATCCGGTCATTGTTGAGTGAGGCGTCTTCCCCCGGAGGCGCCAGGTACTCCTTCCCCAACCTCTCCTCCTAGCTCCCCTCACACGCACGCACACACACACACACTCCCACAGCCCTCCACGCACCACGGCAAGTAGTCAACCCCTCCCACTACTTCAGCAATTCCCCCCCTCCCCACACCTCTCCCCGAGCCTTCCCTCCGAGACGCCGTTTCCTCCACTCCACTGCAGCGCTGGCCCCACTTTCCTTCCACCCTCACCTCGCGTCATACCACCTCCTGCCCTCGTCCTCTCACCCAGCCCCCGCCCTAGTAGGTCACTCCCCCAGCCCTGCTGGTCCTACCCGAGCCCCTGTCCTACTATCCTACATCCCCCACCCCCACCCACTTCACAGAGCTCCTCTCCCACCCTTTGCCCTACTACCCCACCCCGCGGCCCTGCCTCGCTCCCGTAAAATCGGGGAATATGAGAGTTAAATGTGGCAAATTGTCGTACACGTCCGCGCGCCGACGCTATTCCCGTCTAGGGCGTGTCGCTCCGCGTTCTTTTTCCCTCCTCCTCCTCCTCTTCCTCCTCTCTTAAATTTCTCAATTTATGAGAGCACTTCACCAAGTTAAAACTCTCTCCCCACCCCCCCCTCTCAGCGTTCAATTCCCCAATGCTCCAGACACCACCACCACCACCTCACCTTTAAGCGACCCGGCCAAACAACTGCAATGCTTCCCTCCTGAGCAATCCGTCCCTGACTAATGCTCCCTGCAAATACCCGCAATAAAAACACGGATACATAATTCCCGGGGATAATTTCTCGCATCCCCGATGGGAGGAACTGCTGCTACTGCTGCTGCCCCTCCCTCCCTACTTGGACTACGAGAGACCAGGGGTCAAGCCGGGGATGTACGGGTCCCGAGATAAATTTATCCCCACTTCTGGCAGGCAGGCCAGGACGTGGGAGGCCGACGGATGGCACTGGATGCTGGTGGGTGGCACTGGAGGGTGGTGGACGGCACCGGAGGGTGGTGGGTGGCACCAGAATCGTGTGGATGGCAAGGGATGCCACTGGGCGGTGATGTCCGTTCATCGGCCGATGGTAAGGGAGGATGACGGGTGCCAATGAACGCCGCAGGGTGGCACTAGACAGTGATGGGTGGCATAGGTGGCACAGCGGCAAGTAAATGACACTCAAGACACCGGCGGGTGGCAGCGTACGCTGACAGGTGGCATCAGGAACGTTCCTGGAAGGCACCCAAGGCCCGTGGGTGATACCGGACGCCGACGGGTGGCTCCAGAGGCGGATGGGTGGTGTGCTGGAAGGTCACTGGGTGACATGCGAGTTCGACAGGTGGCACTGGTGATGGATGGGTGTTACTGGTGGCCGTTGGACGGTACTGGAGTCCGGCTGGTTCAAACAGGGCCGGTGTGGGACTCTCAAAATCAATATATGGCTCCCGAGGCCGGTGGGTGTCACATACTGGAGGCCAGTAGATGACACCTAGATGTTCACGGGTGGCACTGGAGTGGTGACGACACTGGAGGCCAACGGGTGACACTGGAAGCAGGCGTTGGTATCAAAAAATGAAGTGAAATTAATACTTGGGAGCCGTGGGTGGCACCAGAGGTCAAGGGTGGCACAGGAGACTAAACTGTTCATACCAGTGGTAACTGAAGCCTGTGATTGGTACTGGGAAGCGCTTGAGCGTGTGTGTGTGTGTGTGTGTGTGTGTGTTGGAGGGGGAAGGGGGGAGTGTCTCGGTCCAAATTCAGGGCGACATTATCTTGCTCCTACCCCATACGAACAGGCAAGTGCGGCCATTGCTGTGATTCCCAGCCTAACAGAACCTTCACCTGCCTCTTAAAACAAAGAAACTTTTTTTTTTTTCTATGTTGAAGGCTCCAGTCACGGACAAAAGTCCACAACGAGGCCGGGCCTGAATTGAAATATAGAGAGAATTATGAAACGGGGAAAGAAAAGACATGGGAAAGTATTTACGAATTTTTGAGCTAGTGAAAAACCTGTCTTGAAAGTGAAAAGCCTGTCTTTTGAAAGTGGAAAACCTGTCTTTTGAATGTGGAAAACCTGTCTTTTGAAACGTGCCAGGTCATAGTTATTGGGTCACACTAAACATCCAGCATATTACGATTCTATGACACAGTTCGGCCTCCTCCATACCAGGGCCTGGTGGCTAAGCTTGAAGGGGTGGGTATGCCATGGCTGTCGGGACGGGCGAGGGCAGGCTGGAGTGTGAATCGGTTGTAGGTACAAGACCTGGCGTGTGTGGCTGTGGGTATGGGAGGGTTGTAGATGTGTTACCGGTTGTGGATGAGGCGGGTGAGGGTGGCTGTGGTTGGGCAGTGCCTTCGCCAAGGACGGATGACACTCAAGAGACAAGTGCCACTATCTCTTAACGAGGAGACAGAGAGAGAGAGAGATAGACAGACAGACAGGCACACAGATACAAGAACACACAAACGTACGCACAAGCATGCACGCAACGCCCGCGGACGCAGACACACGTCGGCCGCACGCGGAGGCACGATGTTTCAAAAACCCGTTTATATCCCGAGCGGCAGAAACATCGGGAAAATTATCCTCTCTGTGGCAGGCGCGGTGGAAGATTTCTCATATGTTCCGTGCTCATGACCTGCAAGCATTCAATTCTCCGCTTTGATCATTCCCCTATCATTCCCCCTCCCCCCACCCCCTTGGGCGTAGGTTAGGGATCAGATATCAACCTTATCTCCTACAGGAGGCGGGTCAGGCCGGGCGTAGGGAGACGCGTGGACTAAAGCCAACGCTTGCACCAGGCACACGATCTCCAACACTCATCCCATCTCCTCAACGCCACAGGTTCCATCGACATCGTGCGTCTCTCCAACACCACCAACCCTCCCTCACCACCACCACCACCACCACCCCTCCCTCACTCCTTCCATCCAGTCTCTCGCCTCCACCACCCACCACTTAGCCACACAGTCACTCCCGACCCTCCTCCAACAAACCACCTCCTTACGGTCACTTCCTCATTTTTTTACGACCCCTTTCCCGCCTCCATCCTCGACTCCGTAACACCATCTCCTCCAACACTAACGTCTCCTCCCTAACCCTCCCCACCATCAACCTCGGGTGGTGGTGGTGGTGGTGGGTGGCACCAATCTCCTGCTGGCCTCCTTATCAACCATCTTGCAGGGCCCGGTAAGGGGACCTCGTCCCTTTGATCCGGTCAATCCCTCGATATTTTCTCCGATTCTCTTTACATCGCTGGTTACGTACCTGGTGGCCGGTCACTCTCCCGCCGAAATAGGCTCTCTCTCGATTTTTCTTTCTCTGTTTGGCTTTTTGTATATACTCGGGTGTATATATCCCTCTGTCTTCCAGTATTTGTCTGTCTGTCTCTCATTGCTTTTTATCAAAAGGTTGACTGGTATGCTAAGCAGCCTTTAGCGACGAGAGTACACCAAGTTTACGGTGAACGGTATACCAATCCTTTGTTTAGCGATGTATGAATCGAAATGTAATTTTGCTATGCAAGGTAGGGTAAACTTTACCAAAGGAACCCGCGGGAAATGTAAACTATTCCTTCTCAGCATCGTAATAAAATGTGAACTATTCGTTCTCATTATCGTAATAAGGACCATCGCAAACTCGTCACGTGGGGAAGACGACTCATCACCAGGACTTCTTCAAGTTAATCCTTGCACGAAGCACTTATCTCGCAATCAAAATATCCCAGATTTTTTCAACACATTAATTAAAAACCTGCCAGGTAAAATTGCTTCATTTTCTAATTTCCATAACAGTCAACGCCGTTAAAAAAGAAACCGTTTAATAAAGATTAAACAGTTTAATAAAGATTAAACAACTGGCAAAAGATGTCTGAGAACAAAATAGCATAACACATGATAAATGGTCCATTCAAATGACAGTTTAACCTACGTTATCAGATTAATCATTACGGATTACGATAAATGGTTTATGCCGTCTCAGCTAACATAGATATGGTTACTATTAGGAGAATCCCACCTTAACAGCCCTGGGGACCTAACTTCTCAAGGACGAAATAAATGAAATAAAAATATAAGTTAATACTTCCCACGTATTCCCTGCATGTCGTAAGAGGCGACTAAAAGGAGAGGGAGGGAGGGGGGGGGCTGGTGCTGGAAATCCTCCCCTCCTGTTTTCACTTTTCCAAAGGAAGGAACAGAGAAGGGGGCCAAGTGAGGATTTTCCTCT
>JAYMFT010304168.1:0-10205 GCA_038088735.1 Panulirus argus | reverse complement strand
TATATATATATATATATATATATATATATATATATATATATATATATATATATATATATATATATATAATGTCATTGAATATGACTGCTAATTCAGTATTTATCAATATCTTGCTGATGCTCTCAACTTGTCCAACGATTCCCTTATACTGCTCTTGTAGATTACCAATAAGCTGACCAAAGGTCATAGCAGGGGTTGAACCAAACTCAAGTAGAAACCAGTCGTTTAATTCTCTTTACGTACACAGCTACACAACGTTACGTGACTCGTGTGACATCCTCATGTGTAGGGACACTGCGGTCTGGTCTAGGTTTATGTACAAATTATTGACCACTGAGATAATGAGTGCGGCAGGCGGCTGGCTACTCCCTTGTCTGCCCAGTGAAAGCCCGCCGCCTCAGGTCAGAAGCTGCAGGACCCTGTCTGTCATAGCACGTCTTTCTGTGTACAGCAACACCGACCCGGAGACATCATCGTCAACAGGTTACATCCCAGCACGTTTTTTTATGTAGCAGACGCGAGGACTGGCTGCTGTACACTAGATCAAGAAAGAGGAAGGAAGTCTTCCATATTACCAAGGACTAAGGGTTAAGGTCGGGCACCAGTGTCTTGGAAGAAGCGCCACCTGTAACCCGCATTTACGCGGTCTAAACAGCGGTCGTAATTTCCCAAGGCTTTGTCATTTAGCGTGGGAAGCAGCTCGGGGGGTCTGTGTTTAAGCGATGTCGGTCGTTTAGCTGGGCTGGAGAGGTACAAAATCGCGTTTACCTGATAGCATTGCACCGCATATTCATCGTAGCGTATTAATGGAGAGTGGGAAACCTGAGTGTCTGTAATGCACGGTGGAGAGATGAAGATGTATTGAATAAAAGGCATTATAGAAATAAATGGGATTTTAGGTGGTGTAAAGTATTTACGTCAATATTTAACATCTGATTGTTCAGAAAGAAGTTTGCTCTTAAGATAAAATGTGAATGATTTATTTTCTTCGCGTTATTATTATTATTATTATTATTATTATTATTTTATTATTATTATTATTATTATTATTATTATTTTTATTATTATTATAGTAATCACTAGTAGTAGTAGTAGTAATAGTAATTGTAATTTGAGTGTGACTATTACCTTTATTATTAGTAGTAGTAGTATTATATTATTATTATTATTTGTAGTAATAATAGCAGTTATAGTAACATAAAAATTGGGCTGATAATATTCTTTTAACATACATTCAACACGGACTACCTCAAGTATTTCTAAACACAATGTGATGGAATAACCTTTTCTTATACTCATGCCGAACATGAACTCAGAAGGAGACTTAAAGTCGTGTGTCTGATTCCCTGAGTGACTGACCATCGGTAGGTGACATGTGGGACCAAGTAAGGGACGAGGGAGTGTAATCCTGCGGTGCTGGAGACGATGGTAGGTGGAAGACACCACTAGGGAGCGTGGCACAGGACCGTCCACAGAGATCATGGTCAGGGTGGCGCGTTGGCGACATTGTAACAAGTTATTGAAAGTTTTATCGATGACTCAGAAAGGATTTTGTCGGAACAGCATTCAGTAATGGCTGCTTGGGCAGTGATGTTAGGTTTATATGACATATCCAAACTATGATGACACAGAGATGTTCCATATAATTGATGGCATATGAAACTCTAGCAAACCTACGGAAAAAAGTCTAGCATAATGAAAGTTGTAGATACGTTTCTTGTAGTGATTTGTGACAGCCCCAACGTTATAGACAACACGAGTTGGTTGAAAGAGATAGAGTGAATACACTGTGCGTAAACACTTCGTAAAGTGATGTCACTGGTATATGTTTACATCTGACTCAGTGATGTCAAGTCGTTTATTCTCTTTGTCCGACGATGACACGGGATTGTGCTGGGGCAATGTTAACATGGGATTGTTCTGGGAACGTTTTCGTTTCGTCACTTAGGTGTTCAATGGCTTGTTATGGTTGGCAGGCAGCCAGTGACTGATTCAGACTGCTCTGTTGTATGTGGCTTGTAGCTTTGTTATATCTGTGTGCAGTAGAAAACTAGTACGGTTAAACATGTCAGATATCAGCGAGAGATTTTTATTCATGGTAGCTAAGACGGCACAGGCACTGAATCTAGCCTAAGCCAGGTACCCATTTTTTTTTTCGACCAACGCTTTGGGAAAGAACATCTGGGTTCACTTTGGACCGACTGCCGCGACCAGAATTCGAACCTATACGGGCTCGACCCCGGGCGGCCCGCGAATGCTTTACTATGCAACTTTCTCAATCAGTGTACCGCCGCAGGTCACCATCAGCTGGGCAACTTCACCAGCTCCATTTTGCGAAGCAGTGTCCCCCAGGGCACCGTCCTGCCTCTAATACTCCTCATAAGCTACACGACAGATATTCTTTCTCCAGTATGACCGCCCAGCATGGACATCTTTTATGCAAACGATGCCACGCAGTTAAGTACACGCTAAGAACACGCTCCCCCTAACGCGTCCGCTTTAGACCAGCCAGAGGCATCTGAGGCTCAACAGCTTAAAGGAAGTCCAAAACCTAATAGCACAGACACAAAGGGTAACAGGGAGGGCAACGCACCAGAAGAGATTTAAAATTCTGCGCTGCAGACTAACATTTACGGAGGCTTTGATAACAGAACACAGCATGGGAAGAGCAAGAGGTAAAAAGCCGCCCTGACTAGCCCCGCAGAGAACCAGGCACCTACTGGAGAGCAGTACCGGCGGAGCAGAGTGCTGGAAGAACAGATTGTTCCAGCTCTCTCTCTTATCTGTGGATGTACAGGTGGCAGAAACGCCTCACTGGCGGGCTTTTACTTTTGAGGCCATTATCCCCCAAGTCAAACGGAATTTTGTTTCTGTTTGATCTTTGGTGTCTGTGTGAGTCCGTAATGCTGACACTAGTCTTGAACTACCGTCGAATGATTTTTGATGTCTCTTAGATCACAGTCTTGTTGATGGCTCGTCGAGAATTTCAGTCTGGTGGGCAGGGTGGCCTGGTATGGTCCTGCATGGGGTTGAGGCTGGGACAGCGTAGCATGTGATTTGTTGTCGGTATTTATGGCGGGAATGATACTGCCAGCGAGGAGGTCTAGTAGCTTGATTTTCATGTCTTCGAAAGCTCTGTCCATTGCTGGTATTTTAGTCATGCCTGCATTTCACTTCAAACGTAACTGACCTTTTTCTTGAAAAATGGCAAAGACGCCACCTCTCCCCTCTACCAAAGCCAATGCTAGCGGGAAAGTGGCCGGAATCCGTGTTCTCCACATATGTACTGTGGGTGCAGTTTGAGCAAAGAACACACGAGCTGTGCGCCTCATGATAATAGGTAGCAGTGGAGGAGTTAAAGCCAAAAAGGAAAATGAGCTAGGTAGTGTTAAGCCAGAGTGGGTCATCTGAGAGGTCTTGAAGTTGAGCCTTATCAGTACTGGTGTGCCGCCTTATACCGTGGGACGCGGGTCGAAGAATGGGGCTGGAACGTCCGCTCTCCATCGGCTCGAGAAGTAGTCCATGAGGCTCTGGCCTGTTACCCTCTGTTGGCAGGAGTAGCAACATCTCAAGAGGAACAGGCTACAAGTCTCGTAAAACCAACGCTGGACCGTGTAGGTCTTTGGTCGTGGCCACACGTGTCTGAAACATTGTCCGAAACACTGCTAGAAAGTGGTGGGGAACATGCTAGTAACATGTCACAGACATGATTGGCACAGTGTTTAGGACACCGCCTGGGGCAACAGATTAGGGGTCGTCGCCGATTCTGGGTGCGTCCTTTGCTTATTACCCAAACCCTATGGCGAAAGGCACAGGCTTATCAGCGCTTTGGTACGAGATGACGCGAGACTGTTGCCTGCATAACTAGGGGACAGCGCATCACTCCCGAATTTTGAGTTGGACCAGACGTCAGTAAAGCGGGAACCCGGCTCGGAAAGCCAGTATCGACTGGAAACCTACTGGTTACGGGGGATTCGTCCCGCAGTCTCAGTTACCTGTTCAAAATATCGAAACAGTCCCTCTGTGAGAGTGTGACAGGTGTATGGCCAGCACTTGTCGTTGCCCTCAGTGATTATGCAAGGCCAATGTACGTGTGTGTCTTGGCACACTCACATATTCCACTACGCCCACGACGGTGAATTATGTTGGTATAAAAGACATTGCATATTGCACGGTGTCAATAAATGTTGTGTGAATACATTCGCATTTACATATGATTTATTATCATTATAACAATACATTCATCTTTATCAGCCATGTGTTCATTAAGTACTAACCATGGTTATAGCGGAATTAATGGGAGCGACTGTACACGCTGGTTCCGCATGTATATCGGTATATCGGTCTTATCGGCTGTGAACCGAAGATGAACTTCAAAAACTCCGTTGGCTTAGTGGCAAGCATTTCCTGTGTAAACACACATACCAACACCCAGTTGTGCCCCGTTAATTACGAAATGTGTCATTTGTAGACTAGTCTGAATCTTTACATTCAGGTCGGCAGCTCGAAGCCTCGTCCACACCAATGCTACCAACATGAACCCGACAGAGTTACCCACATGTTTGGAACACAAGTGCTTTGAACAAATGTGTGAGACCAGGTTCATAATAAAGTCGTGAACATGATCCGAACCCACGTTTCGAGCAGGTGTGGCGGCAGCCTTACTCGGATGCCGTTACACTGCTGCTGTTCTCTGGGCAGCCGTCAGTGTCTGTGGTGTATAATTACTAACTTTCCAGAGGCAATATTTACGGTGGTTTTGATACACTGATTGACTTAATTGAGGAGAAAATATGTAATTATGCGGCATAAAGCGTACAATGCTGCTCAGATGTTGGATATGAAGTAACAAGAACTCAGTATTGGTTTCTGGCGGAGTTGCACAGAGATATGTGCATCGGGTGATATGCCGTCCTCTCATAACGTTAACTGTTATCACGTTATGTTTATAACGTAAATCACAGTAACGAAAAAATAATGATACATTCCACTTAAAGATCTTTGTTACATTTCTGATATGAATCACATGAAATCACACAATCGAGCGAATTGGTGATTTGCACATGAAAGAGCCGATGAATATATTACATTAACAGAGACCACATGCATAGTGGGGGTGTATGTGGTCTTAGAATTATCCTTAACATCCGTACAGAAGGTGTTGCAGGAGTTTTCGGTCGGTGGATTTAGTATAGCTTAGCGTTAACGGCCTTCATGTACTCTATGCAGCTCATGGGCGTATACCCCAACCAACCGGTCAACCAGCTCATTAAAAGATAATTCAGGAAAGGTTGATTTGAAGTCGGTGGGTCAGAATGGCCAGTTTAGCGAATGAGGAACATAAAGCCCCACGCCAGAGGTATGAGGAGCTCCCACGGTGACATGGATGTAGCCTTCACTACTGGGTTGGAGGCGGGTTGTCAAGTCTCACCTTAGGATTAGAACTCTTTCAGTAGACTTTGTGTCCCATGTCTATAACACATTGCATCACAGTCTAAACATCTTGGGAAAGAAGGTGTTAGGCAGGCTATCCTTAGTCTAGGCGTAGGCAGTCGGCCTACCCTTTTCCATGGCCTGGGTTCGATTCTCGGACGAACTGTGGTGAAGTTGTTTACACTGATTCATGTGTGTAACATTACACTCCCGGTCCGTTCTCGGTAGCCCGCCTTCGATTCTCATTTGCGCAGTAATAAAATTGTTTCGATTGAATTTTATGTGTATATAACTTGTGTAAATGTAGATGGGTGAAAGATTTATGCCTACTTGTCACGTGCGTATCGTAGGCCATTATGAGAAGCGTTACCAAAAGGGTTGACAAAGTCTTCTCTCCTGTATTATTACCTTCAAAAAAGTAATGACATTAAAAAGCCGAAGGAGGATTAATTTCTTTCCTCTAGGGCTAAGTTGGCTATTTCTGACGCTACCTCGCTAAGGCGGGAAAAGACAGCAGGTGTGGGAAGAGATGCGCTAATATTACTCAAGTCAATTCCTGCCGGAGAGCCGATCATCGCGGCTCACCGCAGCCATCTGTACACATCACCGTAACTGTACGCCAGTAAACATCCCCGTCGCACGAGAGCTGTCTTTTGCGCATTAGCGAGTCCTGTGTCTGGCGCGGTGACCACTGAGCAGCCTTCCTAGAGCCCCTGCGATGGCCGCCGAGCACACAATGTTATGGAAGGTATTGTTGATCTGGCACCTCATCACCGCTGTAGATGGCAACACTCACTGATCGGAGTAGCAGGGGTGGAAACACTGTCCAATTTCTGTTCGCTTCATTTCTGGTGGCAATAATTTTCCCTCGTATGTTTCCTGCCGATGTGCATGATGTACTTAGTTATGCTTCTTTGACTTGGAGTAGTGATGGTGAAGAAACGGGATTGTAAGACGTGTGTTCAGAAATATCGTAAGTTTTGGAAACAACGCAACAGACCTCATCTTCACTATTGTCATAGCACTGTTCCCAGACACAGAAGTGGTTGATGAATAAAAAGGATCATAGGATCGCAGTGTCGTGAAGATGAGCGTGTCCCAACTTCTGCCGCCTCTACCACACCCAGCTGCTGTCACACAAAATCCGCGTTTAGCCTTCAGATTTCCGTGCATTTTCCTGACTGTTTTGTTCCGTGGCAGATGTTACGACGCACCGAAATGACGATTGCTCATTCATACACACACGCAATCTCTCTCTCTCTCTCTCTGTGGAGAGTTTCGGCGCTGAGGTGACCCGTCTGACTGAGAGGCGAACCTCACTCACGTGCGCCACTCCGTTTCCAGCAGCAGTCATGGTAGTGATCTGGAACGGCTACGACACTTTATAATTCGTATTATTTTACGGAAAAGAAATACTCTATGTGATAAGTGTCTAGTGAAGCAAAAACGGAGGTACATGAAGGGATAGAATGGCATATAATATATATATATATATATATATATATATATATATATATATATATATATATATATATATATATACAGGTTAAGGCAGAAGTGACGTTCCCTTTTAAATAGTTTTCATAGTCTAGCCCTTTATAATTTCTCTTACTTTTTACTTTGTCACAATTTACAGCATCCGTGCGTGTATATACGATCATGAGCGTCAATCTCTGTAATTATATCTTTATTAGACATAGATGTCCATGTTAATTGCTCTGATTACATTCGAAAAGGCTGTACAAATAGATATCTCAGATTACAGAGCTTAATGTTACTTTAAGAATCATGTAATTGCTTGAAACAAATTAATGAAAGGATTAGGGATGTAAATCATGGATGCTGTGTATGGATTTAAGTGTTCTACGATGTTTTGTAGACGGACAGCTACAGCTGACGCGAACGCATGCAGTATGTGAACGCCGCGATACAAAGGTTGAACGAACGCCGATCATTTTCCTCAACTCTTTCCTCTACTTTTTTAGTATTTACGTAATTCCTGCTTTCATCTGCATCATAACACTCCCCTAATAAATTAATAAAATAAAAAAAATAACACTCCCCGTTTTCTCTGACAAATTATGAGCTAAACAACTGGCTCACCTCCTGTGGTCTGAACAGGACGACATATACTAATCTCTGGTGATGACTGAAAATCCCAGAGCTGTGCGCATAAACTCCTCCACCCAACACTGCGTCCCACGCCCAGTAATCATGCCCGATCTCTGTTCCTCATGGTCACAGAATTCCTGTGATAACGATCGGGTGCTGTTTCCAAGTCGGCCGTTAATCTTCCCCCCGGCACATCTCTGGCTTTTTCGCTTTTATTTCTTTTCAGTAACCAGGTACTGATCATGGGCTCTGGTGTTTACCATAAGGTTTGACACACACACACACACACAGACATACCTATATCTATATGTATATAGGTGTTACCGGACTTCGCCTGCTCGAGGTTACACAGCGAGTGAAAAGTCAACTTAGGCGAGGCTGTAAAGTCTCGTCAAAGGAGTTTACATATCCCTGCTGCTGAAGTAGCGCAGCCTTGGGCTGCAGGAACCTTTAGAAAGGTCCTGGGTAAAGCTAGGACTCAGTCATAGGAATTGACCCTGGGATAATTATAAATGTGTTACCGGACTCCGTCCGCTAGAAGTAATACAACGGGTGAATTGTTTCCCTTTGCGATGCTGCCTCATCGTTATTTGACGAGAACACAGTCACATCAAAGAACTCGCAGGAGTCCATCCTGTTCTAGCTGTGTGTAGCGAAACCTGAAAACTGCACTAGCTCCTGCATGGGGAGTCCTGGGGTTGTATAATGATAATGATAATAGTAATAATAGTAATGATAATAATAATGATAATAATAATAATAATAGTAATGATATTCATAATAATGATGATGATGATAATAAAGATAATGATAGTGTTAACAATGATGACGTTATTAATCATGATTATGATAATGCTACCTCAATGTCGCGGGAAACAACGATCAAATATAATGAATAAATAAATAATAATGATAATGATAATCATACTGATAAAACTAATAATGATGATGATGATAATAATAATAATGATAATGATAATAATTATAATAATAATAATAATAATAATAATAATAATAATAATAATAATAATAATAATAATAGTAATGATAATAATAAAGATAATAATAAAGACGTGTAGGTCAGCCTAAAACGCGAGCTGTGTCCCACATTCAGGAGCGTACCTTCTGTAGGGCAAAGAAACACTCTATACCTTACCCTCGCCAGTATGTAACCCGGGGCTATTGATACTGAATGGCACTCGACTTGGGTTATTGAGAAACCGGCAATTTTTCAGCTCGCCGGTGACAAGTCTGGTCGTGGACCTCAGCTCGGGTCGCTAATGACGTCTGCTACTTGGGCCTCTCACGGCGCACGGAGCTATTAACCCAAGAACTGTATTTCTAAGCATACAAGTCACCCATATACATTCATGACCCGCTACAGTGTAAGTTTCTAAAACGGCAGCATTTGCACAGATCACAGCACTGTGCGAAAAAAAATAAAGCTTAAAACATCTAAATACACATTCATCGTCCGCAAATCCATTCCCATTCAATTAGGCTGGATCAATTACATAGAGCTTTACACTCTACTCACACTCATCCTCAACTTATGCCCCGGGTACTGATATTAGCCTAGACTTCTACAACTTTGCACAAGCTTATATTTTTCATCATTCACCTGTATCCCGACACTGGACTACACACGACTGAAATTCGTCGTATCATGCCCCAGTCCAGAATACCTCAAGCAGTATTACACCCAACATTTACCTCACCCGCAGCCCACCTGGTAACCTTGTACCTTCGACCAATACCACCACACATGTCCCGTGTGGCCATATCAAAAGGCCTCTCTGTCCATGGGTACTTTTCTAATGATCATTTCTCATCACTAACCTCTCTCTCTTACTTGTTCATTCTCAGCTCTACCTGTTCTCCTACGTTCCAACTATGATCTTTAACTTCCACATCTTTGCCCTTCTTTATCACGTTTGGCTACAGCAGAGAAAAAAATAGGTGTCCTGCTGATACGTCAGAGTTCGGGACATACACTTCATGTCTTCTCATTCACCAGACTTCTCAGCATACCTCCCAATCGTCCCCCTCACACGAGTCGACGACTCTCAATTTCAGCTTTCCCATCACCATCCTTATTACATATTACCACCATGAAATACCTTTACTCATTAACTACACAAATAGACTAGGAGAATAATTACCTCTTTTAAAAGTTGTATACATAAATACCTCCTGAATATATACAACTGAAGATGGAAGAAGTGGTTTGCATTTCCTTATCCACTTCCTGACTGACTTAAAAGGGGCTTCACCACCGGGTTGCATATATCATTACTGGTATCATCGACCAAACGAGTCTCAACTTTGGTATATGTGAACCGTTAGAGACATGAAACACAGAAAAGGCTTTTCCATATGTACCTCTCGAGACGTGAAACA
This sequence comes from Panulirus argus, assembly GCA_038088735.1. Classification (NCBI taxonomy): domain Eukaryota; kingdom Metazoa; phylum Arthropoda; class Malacostraca; order Decapoda; family Palinuridae; genus Panulirus; species Panulirus argus. The sequence goes on along the minus strand of JAYMFT010304168.1, from coordinate 260 downwards.
CAGAAAGGGCTTTTCCTCTGCCAGGTTGTACAAGTTATCATTCCCATACCAGTGTCTACAGAACGTTATAACATCCCTGATGTTTCCTTCGATGGCCAATTATTTTAAGAAAGTTTTGGTTAATATTAAAATAATTTATCTCTTTTATGTAGGTGATGCCTTGAAAAATGGTTATGCCTGTAGGCTCAGAAAAGCTGATATATATATATATATATATATATATATATATATATATATATATATATATTTTTATTATTATT
>JAYMFT010304157.1:0-10205 GCA_038088735.1 Panulirus argus | reverse complement strand
CGATCTTATCCCTGGGGATAGGGGAAAAAAAGTACTTCCCACGTATTCCCTGTGTGTCGTAGAAGGCGACTAAAAGGGATGGGAGCGGGGGGCTGGAAATCCTTCCCTCCTGTTTTACTTTTCCAAAAGAAGGAAAGGAGAAGGGGGCCAAGTGAGGATTTTCCCTGTAAGGCTCAGTACTCTGTTCTTGACGCTACCTCGCTAACGCGGAAAATGGCGTATATGTATGAAAAAAAAGAATATATATATATATATATATATATACATAAAGGTGTCTTCGGGCTCCGCTTGCAAGAGGTTACACCGCGTGTAAATAGTGACCTTAGACGACGCTCTATCATTGAGAGTACAGCCTCGCCAAAGAACTTTTCATTCCAAAGGATTCTGCATTTCTCTGTCACTGAAAGTAGCGCAGCCTTGGGCTGCAGGAGCTTTTAGAAAAGTCCTGGATAACACCAGGACACCTTCACAGAAACTGGTCCTGGATATATTATGACTTTACACGGTTATGTACAGACCGGCCTGGATGCTACCCGGAAGTTGCCTACGTAAGTTTGCACCGCGAGTGAAATGTCGTTTCTCACTTCAAGGGCGTCCGTATGTCCCTGCTACTGAGTGTAGCACAACCTTTGGTGTAGATGCCCTTGGAAAAGAGGTCTTGCGGGAATGAATAATAGTGATAATGATAATAATAGATGAATAAGTAAATAGATGGCAAACTTTTTTTTTTATGTGTCTTCTGCTTCCCACGTGAGCAAGGTATCGTCAGTTCTTGCTTGGCTCCATCCTCTGCCCCTTCTTTTGGAAAGCAATACAGCAGGGGAGGATTTCCAGTTCCCCCCACCCCCACCGTTCCCGCCCCTCTTGGTTCGCCCACTACGACACGCAGGAGATGCGTGAGCAGTGCTCCCTCCCCTTGAGGACAGCAGCACGATGGCCCGACCCTTCATCATGACACTGCGATCCTTCATGGGATGAGTGAGGCCTGACCTTAGAATCAGGTCAAAGGTTACGCCACCGTGCCCAGAGTCCCTACCGCCGTGCTCAAGGGGTTAACAGTTGATTGTGTGATGACCAGTGATTTGAGCTGTGTCAGTGAATATGCTGTACACAGTTCGACCTTTCTAGTATATTCGGATTTGTCATCTTGGACAGTGTGTAGCCAACACTTTGCTGTGTCACTGATGTGTTGGCGTTTGTATTTGTCTGTTTACAACCTGTAAAAGTCTTTTGCTGGTTCCATGAGCTGCCAGTGTCATGAGCCGCCCTCTCTCTCCGCACTGCGGGTTTCATATCTTCCTGTACAAAGAATCATGTGTTTCGTAACATAATGAGCGGGTAGTGATGGTGTCATACAACCCCAGGACCCCTTTTATGGGGCTCCTGCAAGATTGCACTCCAGGAAGGAGCAGGGAAATGATACACTCCTTTTGGAGAGAGAAAGTCTTCCACAGTATTACTTTTATTTGTCCATTGACGACGATAACATGGCCTCGCCCGCGGTGTAACCACAAGCAGGCGCAGTCCGGTAACACCTGATGATTTCCTTTTTGTTGTCAGCTGAGACGGCAAGGGCAGATAAAGCCCTAATACATATATATATATATATATATATATATATATATATATTATCTCTCTTTGTCCACTAGACCCAGCAGCTGACATGCTGTAGGAAACTTTAGCTGTTCTTTACAAACATGTACTTTTCTAGCATTTGCAGCCAACAAACAATTCACTACAGGTGTCAGGTTATAGTCATGCATTCCCGTCTATTCTTGCAATATCTACGGGACTCAGACGTGCGTTTCTTGTTCTGTGGCGGGTGGCAAGATCTACCACAGCTGTAATAACTTACTGGTGCCTTAAGGCAGATGGTAAGATGCAACACAGCTGTAGTAACTTTCAGCTGCTGTGTGGCAGGTTCTACAGCTGTGTGCTGACGTACTACTCAGTGCGGTAGGACTGTTGTAAACTAACTTGCATCAAGATAACGTTAAGCCGCAGCAGAAAAGGGAGAAGTCCTTATTGAGAAATGAACCATTTTAGGAATTATAAGATTTACAGGAGAATTACATATGTAGATAAAGTTGTTTTGCAGTGGAAGTCAAAAAGATGCAGCGAGCCGGTATTGATTTTGATTTTTACCGCAAGAGCGGCTAATGTATTGTGCTCCCCTGCCCATCCTGGGGGCGGTGGCGCCAGAGAGGATACAGAGTGCACAGGAGGTCCAGGCACTGGGGCCCAGTTGATTGGGTTACGAGTTACAGTGTGAGGAGAGTGTTGACAGGGACTGGGGTAGTGTTGAGAGCCGGGACAAGTCAGCGAAAAAGGTCATGGCCGGTGGTCTGAACACGACGGTATACGGACCTTGGGAGGGACGGATGGGCCTCCGACCGGACATGTACGGGCCAGGTCACAGACCAGACCAACATACCCAAGGGTCGTTCCGCTGTGTTCAGTAGTCGTACCGTCCTGCTCTCAAGGTTTATATAGTTCTTGAGCCTCTTACTTGCTTGGTCTTCCCGACCAGCTCCCACAGCACTTGTTCCCTAGTCCTTTTGACCAGCTCCCACGGTACATGTTACTGGTTCTCTTCATCAGCTCCCACAGTACTCAGAGACTTTTTTTCCATGAATTTTCCCACTAGAGAATATCAAATTCCTTCCAATTTCTTAATTTACAAATATACAGAAAATGTCTATGTATATACCCAGAATTAATTAAGCTCAGATCACTTACATATATACATTTAAATGTTAAGCCATAACCCCCCTCCACATCCGTCTTCGGTGCCACATAGATAGAAGAGTTAACATGAGATGCCGTGGTGTAGTGGGTAGCCTTGCTGACTGTAGATCACGCGCTGGCCCGGCGCGGTTCGAAAACTCGTCAGGGGTCTAGTTTAGACACAACACAGCCTTCCTCCCAATATCTAGACAAAGACACCTCATAACTAACACCTAATCACATACGCTTTCGAACCAAACGCTTCAGAACTAACTGCTAATCACACACCCAGGAGTCACAACGACACCACACCTGGACGCGTCCGGTGGAATTATGCGCCCGCCAGTTCTAGTAACTGCCCACATACCCACAAGGGTCATACGCTTCAACAGCACACAAAAAGATCTTTGCACACACTCGCAAGAATTACACATACACTAGAACTAACACACAACCACACAGTGACAAGAATCTCACACACACACTAGAACCGAACACACACACAGTGGAATCATTCACACTGGGACTGAACACAAGAGAACCATACATGCAGCAGAGCCAGTAACCACATGTAACCCACTGGAATCAAACATACGTCACCACTAGCCACACATACACTGAGATCATGCAATAGAACTACACACCAACAATCATACACTCATGAGAACTACACACCTAGAATCATACACACGCCAGAACCAGGCACACCCCGGTAGAATCATACGTGAGAATAACAAAGCCGCAACAGATGAGTTTTCATGGTTCATCATGCGCGTCAGGGCGTACTCAGATACCCGCATGGAACTGCAGTGACCTTCCTACAGTTTAATAATATCAGTAACTGGGCCAGACGTGCCCCTCCCTTCTCCAAGGAGGATTTTATGTTGCAATTGTCTCCAGACGTTTGTAAGAAGCAAAGGCAAATGAGGAAATGTGTGGTTGTGTTCTTGCCTCTAGTGGAGACGATGGCAGAGATGGAGGACCTGCAAGGACAGCAGGGAGGTGGCTATGTGAGAGTCTGGCCACCTGTTGTGCTGCTGAAGTTCAGTAGGCAGGTCTCAGTTCAATAAGCAGGTGCCAGTTCAACTGACAGGTAGATGTTCTGGAGCAGGTGCCGGTTCAACAGGGAGGTAGATGTTCATCGGGCGATTAGCAGTTCAGCAGGCAGGTAGCAGAAGAAGATTTGAGGGCAAGGAAGTGGTGCAGGAGACGTGTATACAGCAGGTAGGGAACTGCAACATATCACGCTTGTGAAAAGTAGGTCAAGGAGCAGGCATGGTAGCAGAGAGGAGTAGATGACGTGTCGGTAGGTAGAAATGAGAGATGCAAAGTAGGCAGGTTAGAAGGATGGCCTGGAGGTGGAGGGTAGAGCAGCAGGCACAGAAGCGGTCGTGGGGTGGTGAGGTTGTCGCCCAGCTGGGAAACGCACCGCACTAAGTGTTCTGCTCTGATAATTGTGCCCTAAAACCTGGAGGAAAGTGCACGGCGACGCCATGTGTTGTGGGTGGCGAAGGTCGTGACTCCCGCCCGCCCCTCACATACACGCTCCTCTCCTCGTCACGCTTCTCTGTCTGGGAGACTCAACACGACTCGTTAGCTTTATTGCAATGCAGTCTTCTGCTGTGACGTCTTGTACATTAACAACTGACTCGTCCTCTTCAGCCAGTTCGTAGCAGACTTTGCGAGCCTCGCCGTGTGTTAGTCTTCCGCTGCGCGACAAGCCTGGCACCGTGAGCGACGACGGAGAGCGTACGCCTCTCATCTGTGCCAGCGTCAGACACTGTGGTACATCTGGTACCTGAACTCAGTTCTCCAGACACACCTGCACCCTGACGCAGGTCTTCCGTGGTGTCTGGTGCCCACAGTACTACTTATGATGAAACAGATCAAGATCTGATGTTCGGCTGGGTGGGAAGGGGGCTGGTACGCTACCTGGCCACGGGGGACGCCAGCCTCCTGCTGGTGTAGCCCCACACAACATGTTGCAGGCACACTCACCATGCTCTACTGGTGGCCTGATGCCATCACAGTCCGTCTCTCCTCAGCATCAGTGCTGGTGTTGTCTGTAATTCTTGCTGCTCTGCTGTCTACCGACTCCCGTGTGTAGCACACTCCCCGTGTCTGCCCAGTACAGCTTCTGTATGCACCAGTACCCTGTCACCCTCCTGAGTCTCCCCAGTACGGCATGTGTATATACCAAAAACCTTCCCTGTGGTCTCTCCCCAGTACAGTTGTATCTCAGACTCACACTTTACACTCCGCTTTCAGTTTCCCCTTAGGCCTCTCTGCCATGCTGAGCCTTACAGCAGACCATCCCCCACCCCCTCCGGTCTGCACCAGCCCCCCTCCCCCTTACATCAGTCTACATTAGCCCCCCCCCCCCGCCCTCCACCACTACCACCCCTCCTCTCCTTCCCTAACCTGCCTGTCTGCAGCATAACCTATCATAGCCCACATCCTGCCACTGGTTGTCTACTGTTGTTGTTTGCATTCCTTCACACCTCTCTGTCTATGTAAACAAGGTCAAGGTTTGCTGTGACAGTAGGTTGGTATTTCTATTGTTTTCGCGTTGTTTACATCTCAGTTACACTAAAGTAAGTTGTAACGTGGCTGTTACTCCCTGAGGAAGGTCGAGTAACGTGGGTGTTACTTCCTAAGTAAGGTAGAGTAACGTAGTGTTACTCTCTGAGTAATGTTGAGTGACGTGTGTGTTACTTCCTAAGGAAGGTAGAGTAACGTAGTGTTACTCTCTGAGTAATGTTGAGTGACGTGGGTGTTACTCTGTATGTTGACTGTTGGCTGTCTTGTAATACGTTTCTCCTGATCATTCATAAACCTGATACAAATTTTTTCTTCCCTGCAGGTGAGTTATGATGAAATGCAGCTGTAGAAGCAGCATGGGGTCAGGTACAGCTGTAGCAGCGGCGTGGGGTGTGGTACAGCTACACCAGCAGTCTGAGGTAAGGTACAGCTGCAACAGCGGCGTGAGGTGTAGGTACAACTGTAGGAGCAGCCTGCAGTGGGATGCAGCTGTGCCAGCAGCGTGAGGTGAGGTACAGCTGTAGCAGCAGCCTGTGCTGAGGCACAGCTATGCCAGCAGCTGCATGAGTTAAGGTACAGCTACGGCAGCTGGGGTCCAATGCCGGCACCCGCAGCCTGGCCCGGGTTGTTGCTCCTGCCTGTCTCTCGTGGGAATGATTGATTAACTCCTGCCTGATGGGTAGTCCAGGTAAGCCTCCTGTTACACCTGTGGCACCTGTTTAACTCCTGCCTGATGGGTAGTCCAGGTAAGCCTCCTGTTACACCTGTGGCACCTGTTTAATGACGTTCACATGATATACGCTAACCTTCTTGTATTGTACAGTGCTGTTGTATTCCACACACGATCGATGGTGTATTATTGTATATTCGTTGCCAGACGTACTGACCAGAAGACTGATACCCAGGCTTGTCGATTGCCTGTTAGTATGTCTTGCCTACGCCATAACGTGTATGACTGGGAAGTGAAAAGGATTCAGGCAAATAAGGAATAGGCTCGCATGATGGCCCGACATCCCACGCTCCTCATTTCTTCGCCAGCTCCTCTGAAACTCCCGCTGTTGGTTCTAGCTGTGTCTTCTTCAACAGCACTGCCCTGCTTTTGGCTCTGACAGCCAGTTGTCCTTTGTGGTCTCCCTGGCTGTGGCCTTGACAGCCATTGGCACCTACTGGTCTTTATGGTTGTGTCCCTGTCGGTCAGTCACTCCTGTCACGTTCCTTGGATGTAGTGTAGCCCCCCCCCCAGAAATATTCCTCTTCGTCACTGTGATACTGGCACTATCACTCACCACCTTCCTCTTCACCATGGCACTAGCACAGTCTACACCCTCCCCTCCTTTACTGTGGCACCGGTACCTCTAAACACCTCTCTTCCTCCTCCCTCGTAGGAGTGGCACTGTCAGTTCCCCTCTCCTCTCCCCAGTGGCACTGGCAGTGTCAGGTACCCGACTCTAGCTTGCTATCGGGCCATCCTGTCTCCCGAGGCCGTCCTGCCATCTGTGTCGCAGTTGGAGTTGAAGTGCCACATTATTTGCACGTCACAGTCTGGTGTATAGTCGTATTATCTTATGGTTGCCTGGCTCTCACTCGTTGCGTGTACCCCCCTCCCTTCCGGCCGTCAAGGTGAAGCGTAAACCCTTCTTCCGTGAGGCGTGTCCGACAACAAACGCAGGAAGAAACCCCACGCGCCTGGCTGGCCGGAAATGGGCGTGAAGTAGTACAAGCGTCTCTGCTCCTGGACGTAAGCTGTCGTCGAGCAGTGTGGTGTGTTATCCTGAGGACGGCGGCAGCGGCGCTGGCGGGCGGCGCAAGGAGCGGATCATCAGAAATACGACACCTCCCAGGGCCGCGCTGCGCCGCCTCCTTCGCCGCCTACTTTCTCCCTCATCACTTTTGACGCCTTGTTAACTGGCTGTCTGCCCGTGTGTCCCTCACCGCCTCCCCTCCTTTCGTCTGGTAGGGTTTAGTGTCTCCTGTGAGACATGATTACCTGTAGGGTAATACACGATTTATGGGTGATGATAGTGTGATACGGTTACATACTATTACTTCCTCTCTGTTTTATATTGATTTATTTTTGTTATTCTTGTTTTAACGTCAGTATTTCATAGAGGGGGGTGTAGCACAAATGTTCGTGCTAAAGGAATTCATTATTTGCACAAAATATCGTTATTTCGAAAACGTATAATGTGGAGTTCCACATGATTTATCCGGCTTTCTGATGTCATACTCGCTATTTTTTTTTTTTTTTTTTTCAATTCAGCGCTTGTAGCTGTATCTTAATCACAGCCACCTGCCTGCTGGTGTTATTACATTGAGTAACTTTTGAACTGCTGGTGTGATGAAAAGATCATGAAAGCTAAGGAATGGCCGACGAGATCTTTTACATAATGAACGTAGGTTTTATAATGAACGATTTTTTGTTTTAATGTCATTGAAATTCAGAGAGGCTGTATCAAAACTTCGTGGGAGGGATTTGCAGTTTATGTGACAGATTGATTCACACGCCTCACATGAATGTTCAAGGCTCAGTAAACGTAATATTGCCGCCCGTCCTCGACGATTTATTTTTGCTAACAATACAGTAACTTGCGAGATGAGCGCAAGAAGCGAAGGGGAGAGGTGTCTGTATTATATGATGGCGGGGAGGGCGGATAACGGCTCTTATTGTGAGGCGGGGGTGGCAGGCGACACGCGGGCGCCAGGGCTATTGATTGGTTTCGGCTGTTCCATGTTACGGTTACATGGGACTATGTCAGTATGGAAACGCCAGATGGAGAGAGGCTGTCCTCTGAAATGATCGCCTGTTGAGCCAAGGACGAGACATCCTCATTAACACTGAACACACAACGACGACGGTAAAAAATGATTGAACTGGAAAAGCGTCAAATAGGTTATAGACAAAGTTTTTTGAAAACGAAAATTTGAATAGTGTTATTTTGTATTGTTAGAGTACAAGATGAACCAGCAGCTTTTTCATTTAAATAAGTCCAAAGCGACTAACTGATACTTGGTTTGCGTAAGCTGTGTAAACCTTGTCCTTTTAACAGAAATAATCATTTCTGGCATTTCCTTGTGACAGACTGTCCTGAAGTGTGTTATTGTGTTGTAATTATCACTTGGCTGGCGTGAAACATGAGAGGGCGGTGGTGCAATAGAGCGAAGAACGCAGCTGATCTGTTGATATAACAGGCATGTGAATGTGTGGCGGCATCGCGCAAGTCTTTATAAGGTAAGTTATTTTGTGCCACACTTGTGGGTACTTCGCCTGTAGTACCTTCCAGAGAGTAGCTGACCGCTTGATGGAGGAAAACAGAGACGTGCCAGTTGCGAGGGAATGTTGGTGGTGAGATGTGTTACCTTGAAGATGGGTGACATTATAGGGAGAACAACGTGTGGCAACACTGCTTATCTGGAGAAGCAAGACTTCGCTGTGGTTGATTTATTGTTTTCCGTGACTAGTGTTTTGCGCGAGAAGATTACTCAATCCGTATTATGTATAGTGTGACCGAGAAACGAAACCTTTGTTCTGATTTATGTTACACTAAAAATTTTAGAGGGGATGTGCAATAGCTTTGATTGTCTCGAGGCAGAATCTGTCCTTTACCTGACATTTGCAGAGGTAACGTAAAAGGTCAAAACCAGTTGTGGAGTCTCAGGAGAGGAGGAGGACCTGCCGACGGTGGCTGAATCCAGTGAGAGGGGACGACACTCCTGTGATGCTTAAAGCTAGACTCTCATATGGAGTGGTGTAAGAGTGGTGAGTGTTGGGGTACGGCTTATGAACATTGACACCCACTTAGTGTCACCTATCACCCAACAAGAGCCTCCGAGCGCCTCCTACCCCCACGGGGTTGTGACAAATATCACTGCCAATGTTTTTCATACGGGCGGCGGGACCTATATCTGTCAGACAGGGCGCAGAATATGTTACCTGATGAGAAGTATTCAAGCTGATTTTGCTTTAAAAAACATTTTATGATTTTAAATAGAAATGTAGCCCTTAATATATGGAATAGAAAACGCTGTCAGAATTATTAAACTACACGGCTCCTGTGAGACTGTTAAGTCCTGTTTCCCGTCGTATCCTGAAATTGCAGGTTTTATGCAATTTCTGTTGAGCTAGGTTAAGAGCAAGGCTTCCATAGAACCTCCTCGATTATGTTGTGTCGTAGTGTTGACGTGAATTATCGTGAGTACAGTGAGCAAACTAAGGGATGTACTGATCACAATGTTAACTCATCGTTAATGGACGAAAATATGTAGTACAGTCTCTTGGAAGAACTTCTCACTCCAGAAGGGTCCATCATTTCCCTGCTACGGACTGTTTGCAGCCGTGAAGCTGCAGGAGCCCCAGTACCTGGCTACAAAGAGACGCAGCAGCAGCCCGCATGTTCTGAGAGTCCCTCCAGGTGGTGGTGTCTTTTTGTTTGTCTTTTACTCTCCCTTTGTCAGTCTTGTATGTACGTTTTAAACCTTTTATACACTACTGATACGTTTGTGTAAGATTCAATGCATTACTGAGAGCTGATGTATTACTTGGAAGTCGTGTGATATGAGTGCCAGTGAACGTTGAGGTTCGATTATCCGCGAGCCAGCGCGAGAGGCTGCTCCACCTACACTTACCATCACTTGAGTTAGTCTTGGACTGCGCCTTTAACTGAACATATTGGCTGATTCACGATGCATGAAGTTCTCGAGCAGCGCCATATCCTCTTGGTAGTGAAAGGATAAGAAAAGTGGGAAAGTCTCTTCACAAAGGCACCAGACAGATTACAGTAGAAGCAGAAAATATTATATTTTGTTTTTTTTTTCTTATAGTCTCCGGTCAAGGACAAAAGTCCTCTTCAAGTCCAGGCTTTCATATATATATATATATATATATATATATATATATATATATATATAGATAGATAGATAGATATATAGATAGATAGATA
>JAYMFT010304146.1:0-10205 GCA_038088735.1 Panulirus argus | reverse complement strand
CATATATATATATATATATATATATATATATATATATATATATATATATATATACACACAGAGAGATCCGGACTACCACTCGTGTCGTATGTGAACAGGAAACTCTGAGTGGCTTACCCTTGCGTCTGGCGCCCAAGGACTGAGATCCCGAAGCCTTCGGGGCTCTCTCTCTCTTTTATTCCCGAGCAGCGGTGCATGGATAAGCCTCTCACCGATCAGCTACGTGAGCCCAGGCTGGAAAATAGGCTCGCACGAAAAGGGTCTGTTTTCCCCGAGCCGTAGCTTTCAGGCGGTAGCGTACTCAACGCACGCGAGAGAATGTACACCTTTGGTTGAAAAGGCGAGGATGGTCACATGAACGAGGGTTCTCCTGAAAGAGAGAGAGAGAGAGAGAGAGAGAGAGAGAGTGGGGGGGGGGGGTGTGGCTCTGCAAGCTGTAGCAGGTCAGCTCGGGCGAGATTAAAGGCTTACGGCGTTTAACAAAGTGGTCTCAAGTGATTACAGTGAAACGGTACATGATCCTGGAGCTGACCTGTGTTCTGCCCGTGGCTGAGGGATTTCTCTGCATATGACGCCGTCCTGTGATCTTTGGCCTCACGAGTGCCGTACAGGAACAAACACATGACTTCTCTCGACTCCTTCAGGAGGTAAATGGACTCAGGGTGTCTTAAAGAAGAACCTGTAGGGATCCACGCCTTCCACGAGCCTTCCAGAGGGAAAAAAAAAAAAAAAGTCATGGATTTCCAGCGAAGACTTGGAATTTGACGACCCAACTGTGGAACAGGGCTGCATAAGGACTGATCACCCGAGGTGACGAAGAACAAAACATTTACCTTGAGGTCCTGAGTATAGGTAATCAAGTCTGGTCATTATAAACGCCTGAATAATGCCATCCGTTCAGTCACTTCACACAAAACGAAATCACAACTTCGCAACAAATATGCAGAGAAATAATACCCATTCTTTATGAAGTATACCGCACCCTGAGCAAGTGGCTCAAGCATCCTCCTCAGCAACTTCTCAGGTCGACTCTGCCAAACGCCTCGAGCCATAACCTCTTTGGAACAAAACTTCCGAGTCTTCGGTACACAGGCGAAGAAAAGGGAGGGGAAAAGAAGATAAGAAGGATCAGAGGAAATGGGAATGGAGGAGGAGGAGGAGGAGGAGGAGGAGGAGGAGGGAATGTCAAGTGAGGAGGTATAACGGAAAAAGGAAGTGATTATGGCGAAGGCAATGGGTGAGGGAGAGGGAGACTTGAGGTAACGAGAGTAGAGGGAGATGACCAGCAAGGAGAAAGGAGGAGGGTAGACAGCCAAGGAAGCTTACCCAACCACGTTTACGCTCTATCATCAGTTCCCTCTAACAGGACGAAGAAGGAGATGATTTGGCACCGATTAACGAGCTGTGAGGGAAAGGTGAGGTGGCAGAGTTCCTCATCATGCAACCGTGCCATGACCTGTGAGACGTTAAGGCGAGGCTACACTCACTGTGAGTGGAGGATGAGGCTGCGCTTGAAGCCGTCATGGAACCCCTGTTATTACAGACACTCACGACCTCCTCCTGTGTCTACACGAGTCCACTAAACTATCGTATATAAATCACGACACAGCTGACCAGCTCAAGCTGTTTTAGCAAGGTATCTATATAGGGAGCATCTGGTTATGATATGACAATAAATCTCATAAAATCTCAGAGTACCATGATCGGGGAGGGATAAAAAAAAAAATCCTATTTCACAACAGAAGACAGAGTGGTTACCCCTCGTGTTCGATGGGCCATACCATTCCGACCAAAGGTTGTGCCATCGTCTTGAGGGGCTGTACTATCGATCTCAAGATCGTACTATCGTAATTAAGAGTTGTACTATCGTCCTCGACGATCGTACTATCGTTCTCAAGTGGCAAGCTCTTATAAAGAAAACATCCAGACGGAACTCGCTCACTCCTGGAAATACAACCGTAGAGAACGACTGAAACGAGACGGTACGAATCTAAGTCGTGTGGGGGAAAGCAACTGCTGCATTCTCGACTGGCGAGGTTCCTGGTATTAGATTAAGAAGGCTGTTGCTCCGGCCTGAGACTCTCAGTGCTCCGTGGTAGAGCAGTGAAGCAAGACTTAGGGGTTGGTTGATCATGCCCCGTGGTAGTTACAAGGGAGTAGGTGGCGTCCTGAAATCCGGTCGCCAGTGTGAGGGTGGTATTGTCCCACTGGTGTTTGGAGAGCAGAGGGTGTTTTGAAGTCTGGGAACCTCAAAAGTGCGGGGATGTAATGGACCGTGGTAGTGAGAGGATGGGGGGAGGGGGGTTGTAAATGCAACTGTGGTAGTTTTTTTTTTTAGGTCGTATGAGCGTCACACACACACACTGTGGCGCTTAGGGACAGGTTGGGGGAAGGGTCACGAAGCTGGAGAGTTGAGGCAAGGTGGCTTCGAAAGGTTCCTGGGATGCAAGAGTACTGAAGAAGAGGAGAATGGGGTTCTCTTTCAGTCTGGGAGTTTGGCTCAGACACATGACAGGGACAGCATCTAAGCACATCACATCTATCTGTTAACCACCAATGCTATGCAAATGCCATATATTTCACACGTAAAGGAATACAATATAGTCAATGTGGGATGGTTTACAGGCTCGAGGCTAGGGAAGGCAGATGGAAAATGATGAGCAGCAAAAGGTGAATGATATAACACTGTTACGCTAATGCAATTACGTTAAAGGATACTTCATATTTATGAGCCATACACAGTCAGAGTCTGGCATTTTCCAGTTACAAAGAGGAACTTTCAGGCACACATTCATATCACTGGAAATCTATACAGCACATCGGCCTAATTAACTCTTGAAAACTCGAAATTCTGTTTTGTTCCGCCGGGACAGCCAGCTCTTTTCGGATGTGGAGTGTATTTGTTCTCTCATAATAAATGGACGTCAGAATACGCTCCTGTTTTCGATAACACCCCATCTCTCTGACAAACCACCTTTTTCGAAGAGCTTAAAGTACTCCAAAATATTAATCTATCTCTGAAATCATCAACAAATTGAATCCATCCACTTTTATTCCTCAATTATATCATAAGAGGGGACAGTGATAGCAAACTAAACTCTCAGAGTTGACAGCTGAAAGGAAATAAACCCCCCAGATGCCTTCTGCTTTACTGTACTGTTTATAACAAATATTATTACATTACCTCTTTAGGCCACTGATACTGTCCACCAGCAGATAGCTTCCTCTTGGATTCATCAGTCAAAAGTAATACAAAAGAATTCAAACAGCAAGAGACCACTGGATCCGTGAAAGGCTGTTTGTAAAGCCGAACGAAATCAGATACTCATAAATTCTGAGGTGATCCGATCCGAAATGTCCTTTCCACCATGTACTCTCCATTAATCATATCACACTCTAGGGTTGTCACAGGCCAGAAGCTGAAATACTGCGCAACCCAGTTACCAGTCCCTGAGGGATCTGTATCTCGTGATGACTGCTTCACTTAGATCGAGTCAAGGTCTCTTCAAGGGAAAGCTCTACCTACCTCAGTACTACGCAGCTCTGGTACACCCATGAAAGCAAATATAGAAGGTGATCAGAGAGGCTATACTTAATCACAAAAGACATTATGGGTTCAAAGACACGTTTGAACAAAAACTTTCTCTCCGAAGAAATGGTCGGTGTAAAGGCTTGTTCGTTCCATCAGTCGAAAAGAGGCAATTCAATGATGAATTTGTGCCGAGGTGACAAGATCTGCCTAGGAACGGTCTGTCATTATCACAATGGACAGGATTTCGTCGTCTATTACTGTACACGAACATACTGGGACTGTACAATACTTGGTGTCAAATCCTCCCTGCTCGTCTAGCGCGCGTCACCATTGTGTATTAAGAGAGAGACTTCAGGCAAATCTCACCGTACAGAATATATATGCTGTTACATTCATGGTCAGGTATACACATACATGTTATTCATACATCTCCCCTCCATGTTGGGGACTGACACATGTGACAGTTAACAGGAAAAGAGTGTTAAGCTTAATTCTGCATGGCAAAGTCAAAGGCCACGATAATGCAATGCTGTCATGCAAGCGGCTAAAGGATATCTATCGTCATGCAGGCGGCTTCAGGATATCTATCGTCATGCAGGCGGCTACAGGATATCTATCGTCATGCACGTCCGAATTTAGAACCGAGCATAAATCTCCCGACAGTTTTGCGCAGAAGTATATGAAACTCCGCCGACATCAGCCAGTGCCTGGCTGCAGTAAATGTAAATCACACTTGACTGAAAACATCTTTTACATAATCACAATGTGAGGTTTTAAGGCTTATTTTGTAAAAGCTGTGGGGCATTACCCACTCCAAAGTTGTCAGTACGTGCCATTGAAGATTCCATTATCAAGATTATTTTTCACTTTCCCCAGAACTCTTGCGCCTCTTGGACTCCGTAATATACACTTTCTCGGGTCAGACACTATGCCTCTAGTGCCCTTGCAAAGGCACAGGCACAAACATTAACTTTTCCGAGTCTTTTTACGGCCAGAATTCTTATGCGAAATTCTCGTAGAGATGTGAACTACTGTATCTTCTTCGTTGAAGAGGAGCTCACACTCACATTTCTCACACCTTGTAATACGAATGGAGCGTAGTTATCACGTAATATAGGAGTCAGGGAGCGAGGAGTGGCACCTCACTGCGGGTGTTAGGGACCGGGTGGGGTGTAGTCACATAGCGCATGAATTTAAGAGCTTAGTAGGTTACTGTGTAATCTGGTTGGCTGCAGGCTTAAAGGAAAGCCATGCAACAAGGGAGAGAGAGGCTGGGAGTCACCCAGCGCGTAATAAAATGAGAGGAAATACTCGCGTAGCGGTGGGGTTGGAGGGAGGGAAGGAAGGGGGTCTGTCTGCGTCTCTGTCTGTCCGTGTGTTCTGTGGAGGGAAGGAGGGGGTCTGTCTGCGTCTCTGTCTGTCTGTGTTTCTGTCTGAATGACGTTCGTGTGTGGATTGACTGTCACCACTGATGTCTGTGGAGCCGAATGAATGAGAAGGTGGATGAGAGGACAAGCTCAATAGGGCGAAAACACACGAAAGGCTAATGACTAGGACACACAGAGAGTCTGGATGGCAAAGCTGAATTTTCTAAAGAAAAAGTCAAACGTCTTTAACATAAGGATTAGAAAAATGATAACAGTCACAAACAGAGAAAATCTTGAGTGAAAACCAAAGAGACAAAAGGAAAAAGAAGTTATTTCTGGCGTGTTAATGGGGCACAGAAAAGGAGGTCTTTGTATAAAAAAGAAAAATGATAATGTGTCAGACAATGTCGGTAAATTATATTGGCGAGTGGGAATTAAGTTTCCGCGAAGCGAGGGGGAGTATTTCAGTGAGCTAAGAGGCGGAAATGACGCAAGAGAAGTGGGTGACTGGCTCAGTGGAATGTGAGCGAGGCTGAGAATAAGGAAGAGGTAGCAAGGAGGAGAAGAAAGGAGAAAATAAGTATGAAAAGCATTAATTCGACTGAGGAAGAGAAGAAACAGACGTGGACAGATAAAGGAATTAAGAGAAGGAAGAAACACTATCTTAATTGAGTGTGGAAAGGGTCATTCACCAGCATGGGGAAAGTGGTCCTAGGTTCCATGATTGGACCAAAGCAGCGATTGCTTTTGGCGTAAAGGTAACGAGAGTGAAAGCGACTGCAAGAATTACGGGGGGAAATAATCCATGCATAGTTGTGAGGTTCGTTTGAAATGGCGATGCGAATGATCGTGTGAAAAGTATAATTGAAATTTTCTCTTGGGATATAATATGGAAATACCAGGGAGATGAGAGAGGGTGTGCAGGCCATATATCTCCTCCTAGGGAGTTTTTTTTTTTTTTTGAGAAAGCTGTAGGGAAAAGGGACATGAGACATCCATGGATATGGGGGAAAAAATACGACAAAATTACTGGAAATTACTTAGGGGTTTTAGCCTGGTCTGTATGTGGTAAGCCTGAATGCTGTTAAAAAAAAGATCTCCATTAAGATGAACATTTGCAGGGGAGTAAATCTGCTGTAAGACAATTCCATATGAGTGAGGGAGCGCTTTCAAGGAAGTGTTATGTCACCATGAACTCTTCTTGCTCTGCGAATTGGGTAATACTCGAGACGTAAAAGGGACAGGATATATTTTCAAGTACTGATGAATTTCGGTGGGAAAGACTGGAAGTTACCAAATCTACCCTCTATAGATGCTACTTTTTTTTGGGGAGGGGTGAATTACTTGTAAAGTGAACTGGGAAGATTATTTAGATCTCATGTGTTATAGGATTTTGATGAGCATCACTGAAATATATGAAGTAAATTGTTCAAGCCTCAAAAGGTGGGTAGTTTCGATGTAAAATCGAGCTGAACGGAGAAGATATGGAAGCTGGAGAAGGTCATAGTTATGATCAACATCATTTACAAAGGAAACGCAAAGTCTGAAAGGAATACGAGGAGGTGATGTTGGAAGTTCTTTGAGAGCCTCTGTTATGGGACGCTGGAGCTCTGTATGTAGTGTGCAACAAACCCATGAACGTAGAATTCCCTCCATGTACACACAGAGATAGGTAATTTCACACAGACACAAACACACACACACACACACACACATTCATCCCAGTTATCTGCTTGGGACTGACACAGGGTCAGCATCACCAAGACCTACGAGCCACAAGAGGGGCCAACATCCAGTGCCGACACAATACAACCTCTTATTTCTAACTTACTGTCCAGATGTCGTGATGTAAAGTGGCATGTGCATCGTGCAACGTCGCGCAACTAACGTACTCTAGAGCAACACGGTGAATTAGGATGCAATCGTCTTCCGTAGCTCAAAGACACCAGCGTTAGTCTTAATGGCTTTCACCCATGCCACCACTAGACACAAACACTTGTAACTCCAAAGCTCTGTCAGGTACAGCCACAGACTGTGGCATGGAACGCACGCTAGTGCTTCGAATGCACCCATGAAAAACAGCCCGGCCACCGTCGGTCATAGTAAACCCACTGAACAAGTATTCTGACCCCAGAGGATCCTGATTTATTGCTTCGACACGCAAGGGAGTTAACAGATGGCACTGGTTCATACCAACGGCGAGGCGGTGCTCAGCGCTGGAAACTACCGATACTAAAATCCTGTACGGAGAACCGGTTTTACTGACAAATGCACCATTGCCGGAGACAGCGGCTGGGTGAAGGGAGGAGACATTGCGTAGAAAATATACACTACCACACGCTTTGGGAGCCCTCCAGAAGCAACACTTCCATTATCAATAGTCGTCTTGGCTTCAAATGCTCTCGGAGCTGAAGGGTTTGAGTTCACGAGTTCGAGACCTTGAAGTGAGCACCTTCAATGAACCACTATATTGTTTTCTAAGTGTGCAGTTTCAAGGTAAAGCGAGCAGGTGCATATATAATTACTGTCTTCGGTGCCTAACACGGTGATTTCAATGATTCTGTGCATACTTTCAGGAAACTGATTTTCAGAGTATAGAATGTGTTAAAAGGGACTTCATGCACAAGCATCCTTCATCACAATGAACAAAATCTTCGCTTGTGTCTGCACGGAGTGGCTCATACGCCCACCTCTCCAGCCCAATGTTTCCGTCCACCGACTCAGTGATTCCTTTCCTGGCAGTTCCCTTTCCAGCAGTTCCTTCCTGGAAAACCAGTCGCTCGCTCCATTCACCTCCCTTCCAGCGGTTCCCTCTCAGCATCTCCATCCTCACTGCTCCCCTCCAGTCCCTTTTTCTAAGCAACTTTACTTCAAGAGCTCTCGCCCAACAGCATCGACCCCGCCGCCTCTCTCGCTGTTCCACAGTGATAAATCAAATACATCTAACGTTCCTCACTGCTAGAACCGATCTTCGCTCGCGCACGCGTGTGTATTTGAAGAAATGCATCTGGGTATATGTCTTCCCCATTCCTCTCCTTCTGCACGCAAATGTCTACATTGGTACTACATTCATGCCGTCTGTATGGGCAAGACATAAATGTCTACACCACTACCTAACTCAGCGCCTTGTCGGTAACATACAACGGATCCCCTCACCACACTCTCCTTCTCCGTCCCTCTTCACATACGACAGAATTCCAGCACTCTTTCCCCCATCTTCCTGGACGTCACATGATCCCACTATTATCTATGCTGGGTGCTTGTGGCATTAAATTGCCCTGGGCCTCATCGCCTCTAAACGGAAAAAGACCCATGGATGCAAACATCAACGGGATCAACACCATCAGGTGAAAGTAACGGGAGTATGGACACTGCGGAGAGATTAGCAACAGCAGCTGCACCACAGAAAACGGCAGTACCAGAGGTGGTGTCGTCATCATCATCATCATCAGTAACAAGTGGCAACACCATTACGAGTAACTACGTCAACACCGAATGAAAGCAAGCACGAGCGAGGGCTTCCCATTACAAGCACACAAACACACACTCGTGACACTGAAAGGTGCAGGTCTCTTTTTTACAAAACGTAAAAAACGAAAGTCCAGTTGTGATACGAGCAGAGTGAATAGGTCTCCGTATTTCACATACACGTAAAAAAAAAAAGACCTGGATTATTCTGAATGTTTTCATTGCCGAATACGGCGAACTCAAAGCCCACATTGTTATTTGGGGATTAGGCAAGAAAACAATTAAAAAAATTTACAAAATCCTCTTGGTGGCCATCCCTGCCCCTGGCCACAGGCTTTGAACGTTGCTTGCACACGACTGGGGCTAGAGTAGCGCTGGACATTGCCTGGCAGAGAGGACGCTGGGCACCAATGTGGGTAGGTGTGAATAAAAGTGTGGCTGGAGTTGCCGAGTGTGAGGGAGGAGAATGGCTCAGGGTGCGCAAGTGAAGACACTCATTCATTACGGGTTTTATTTCGTAGCGCGTCGAGTCTGGAGCTCATCTCTCTGTTCATAGTAGATTAATGGCTACCTCTCTGTGTATTATATTAACGAACTGCCTACATTACGGGTTTCGAGAATTACGCCTAACTTACTTGGAAGGAACTAGAATTTGTATATAACAAAACCGCTTCTTTATTTCTAAACTGCGGGAGACAGCTACTCATGATGATAGGCTATGAAAGTGACGAAACATACTTTCCCTTACAAAACAGACTCGAGAGCGTTTCTACTGCTATAAATTAGATACATCATTACACAAAGAGGAGTTCATCCTTTCCAAGTATATATTGGTGTGCCTGATATTTAGCATCACGGGGTACTGGGTAGCGGCCGCCATTTCGTGACGGCCGCCATTTTGTGACGGCCGCCTTTTTGTGACGACCGCCATTTCGTGACGTCGGATCTCGTCACGCGCCTAGCCCAGCCGCCCCCCCTCCCCCTCCCCACACATAGCCGAGAGCTCCGCGATGATCGCCCGCTCAACCGTCAGTCTGCCCTGAACCTCCGGGAAAGGAAGATGCAAGGCGAGCGTTGCGTTGTCTGTGTAGCTAATACGTGATATGTGTAGTTAATACGTTGTGAAATGGTCAGTGGTCAAGTGAAGCATTTATAGGTATATGTTATAAATAGCGTTTTGCTGAAAATAAATTTCTTAAATGATAATGTGAACTTGATTTATATTCAAGAAAAAAGGAATTCAAATAGCTTGAAACGTAACGGAAATATTTGCTATTTCGGGTGATGCGAAACGATTTGAAAGAACATTGATTAGTTTGTGCTTGTGGGAAGAAACAATTATTATGAAGTGAGAAAAAACAAACAAAAAAAAATGAGCAAAACAATTTGTAAAGAAAAAGTAGATTATTTACACTGTATTGT
The DNA here is from genome assembly GCA_038088735.1 of Panulirus argus. Taxonomy (NCBI): domain Eukaryota; kingdom Metazoa; phylum Arthropoda; class Malacostraca; order Decapoda; family Palinuridae; genus Panulirus; species Panulirus argus. The sequence continues at coordinate 416 of JAYMFT010304146.1, read as the reverse complement.
GATAAGTGACCAATATCCTAGAAACAGTGTAATTACATGGAAGATTTATTAGGGTAATTAATTAATCTAGAGCCTGGTTACTTATGACAATGATGTAATTCGGCCGGCAGAGGGTAAGTACCATTATTGCTCATTTATCAGGTTTCACGGAGAGGCAGTTCTAACACTGTTAGGGTCACATATCTTGAACATTTTCTACTATCATCCCTTCCATATCTAGAAATAGGAAATCAATACAGCAAGTAGACACACACGCACAAAATACTTGGTCGCGTGGCAATACATACACGCGGACGCATACGCACGGACAGAGAGAGACGTGTGTACGGAAACAAGACTTGCGCGGACCCATACGCGCATGAAAAGACCTGCACGTGGAATCATACACGTGCACACACACACACGAACAGAAAATC